>JAEQBH010007472.1:0-119527 GCA_016808115.1 Tetrastigma voinierianum | reverse complement strand
GAACACATATAATTATAGGAATGCCTAAGACCCGAATGTTGAATGACGCCCAGCGCCACGTTGTAGGCGAACGCGTCTTTGTTCGGTGCCCCGACACTGCGCTGGATTCTGCGACATACGGTACATCCCGGGCCGTCTGCGATCGGTGCCGGCGCCACGCGCTGGTGCTCACGACGCCATTTATGTGAAGCGGTGCGTCTCGTCGGTGTTTCGAAACACTCACGCTAGTGCGCACCATGACGCCTTACGTGCGTGAAGCGAAACGCGTCTTTGTCGATCTTCGGCGCTCTTTACGCGGTGTATGGCACCTCGGAGTGATATCTGGAGTACCCAGCCGAGTAGTTTTTGTGTTGTGTCCTACTCATTTCTTATTACTAGTCTAGGTAGTCCAATAGGTATATGATAAGAGTCTGAATAACGAATAAGAGTAAAGTAAAGTACATCGTTATACCTACCGAGATGTACCTCGAATTACCTCTGTATAGAGTATAAGTTCGTAGTACCTAGACTATACGTATAATATAAGCTCTGTAATTCCTATGAGAGATCTAAATAAGTATAAGTCTGCTATAAGTACAAGTATGTGTATTAGTTTGTTATATGAATTCATGAAAAATTTGGATATCTGCTACTGTATATCTGTTATTGTTATATGATTATTGTACAAGAGTGTTAATGCATGTGTACATATATAAGTCATATGTTTCTCACAAAGCGTAAAACTTAGCACGGGTTTTTATCAGGTGTAGATGCAGAGGATGTCAGTGATCTTCTTCACCTTCTTGGGCAACGCACTTGTAGGGTCCATTACTTGTGAGTCACGCTCGATTATGTAAATGTCTGATTTTGTATATGTATATGTAAATGGGACTCAAGAATGTATGTAATGACACTGTAAACACCATTACGGTGGTAGTTTTATTTTGTATCTTATATATGATTTTTTGATTCAGTTATAAGACTTGGGACCACCAATGTTTGAAAAAGCAGGTAAAGAGTCCCAGTATGGGTTCGCGTCCCCTCCTTCCGCTTAGGCGGGGGATCGGGGCACAACATTCCCTCCAAGAGTTTCACTTGGGATTGAGATTGTCGTTTTCACTCTTCCACATTGGATTTGGCCTTCGGCCATGCCTTGGTCACATTGGACATGCATGCTTCAAAACATTATGTGGCAATCAAACACTCTTGATTCTTCCTATAAGCTAAAAATAATCAAATGCATTAGAAAATTGGTTTATTTCAATTTGCTACACCATTGCTGGAACAATTTTCTCCTGTGTTGCTTTTGCAACATCAGATCTTGATTCTTAGGACTCTACAAATATCTTACTTCCAAACAATAGTGGCATCTTCGACAAAGATAGGTCGTCGGGCGTGCCAAAAATATGTTAGTGATTTTTTTATGAATTTCACTTCAACATACATAATGACACTTCATAAAATTCGCGGGTGTGCCAGGAAATTAAAGTTTTTCCAAGCTGAAATTGCATCAAAAATCAAACTTCTGATCAGATGAAAAATAGGCTCCTTGGTTCCCTTGATAGTTCCCCATAATCTAAGTGAATAATGCCACAATAAGTAAACTAAATGGAATAAATTGAAGACTATAAAAACTACTATAGAAATTGTTGTATTTCACTAGGAAAACTAAATTGACAAAGTACCGTAGAAATTAAAGAAAACTAGAATTTGTTGAAGTGCTAAGTTGCCATATGGATTCTTGGTTGTTGATGATTGATTGTTTTTGTGCTTCTTCTTGTATACTTCCCTCAGCACATAGTAGTCTCCTATGAATAACTATCCATGTTCTCCATCATGGAGACTTGGTTCATCATTTTTCTATCTCTCAGTGTCCCGATTTCTCCATTTGCCCTTGTCTGAAGCTTAGTTTTAACTTCCACTTCTAGAAAAATTTGCTGCCCACTTATCCAGTTGTAGTTTGACTTGTCTCCATAGAAATCTTTCTCTCTTAACTTCATAAACTTGGGCTTTAAAAAGTTAATTTCACAAAAAATAGGTTTTAACCAATTAAATTTGACATCTTAGAAATTGGCCTAGAGCTATTGAATTTGGCTTTGTAGAGGTGGGCTTGGCCAAAATTTAATCTGGCCTCTAAGAATATCTTTCACGTTCAAGCTCTGTAATATTTGGATGGAGATTTGCAATTATAATAATAACGATAAATATAAATATGAATATAAATGAGTTGATTAAATGGTAATACCTGGAAAACAATTCAAAATAACATGTTAGGACATACCCATTCTAAGATGAAACGAATTTCAATATTGGTGATTTGATTAAAAGACCATTTGAAAACTGAATTTTGAAAATTTAACCTTCCGTCAAATTTTGTCCCCATTTTAACAAAATACCCTTGTGTTTTCTTATAAAAGTAACTATTTAAAAAAAAAAAGATATGTAAATATATATAACAGGAATTTAAGAAAAAATATGAGGAATGTTAGATTTACAGTTTCATGATTATTTGATGTTTTTGAACGAAATATTTCTTTAGAGGGAAAGCTTTTGGTAGATTGGGTTTGGGAACTGTACGGGGTACGAAAGATTTGTAGATTAGGTTTGGGAACTGTACGGGGGTGGGAAAGCTTCTTGAAGCAGCTGATCCAAAACTATATGCACATTTTGATGAGAAACAAATGAAACACTTGATGACTGTAGGGCTTTGGTGTGCTCATCCAGATTGCAATCTTCGCAAGCAACTAATGTCCTTAGCAGTAGAGGGTTGTAGCAGGAGCCAAGCTACTGTTTGCGGCGTTGTTCGTTAGAAACTAGCTCAGGCTTCATTTGTTAATTAAATGGTAGAGTCAGAGCACCCTCAAACTCATTTCGTCGGCTAAATGGCAGGCTCGTGAATAGGCTTGTGAACAAGCTCGTTAACCCGGGCACGTGAGACGGGCTCAGTGAACGAACCCGTGAACAAGCTTGTGGTATAGGAGAACTTGATGCCACGAACAAATTTTTCCTACAAATGAACATGATGAATATTTTAACTCTTAAGCTTCAATCAAGTTAATTGAACTTTTATTATCTTATCTTTTAATTTAGTTGTATGTTAGCTATTTAGGATGAACATTTTCTTTAAGCGTGCGTACTATGGAAGTTGCTCGTGTTGATATTAAGCTAAAACAAGACTCGTTTATTGAGTTAAATGAGTAGAGCAGAATATCATTTGAGGCTCGTAAGTTCGCAAGCTAAACTCGACACTCTCAAACTCGGCTCGTGTTCATTAAACGGGCTCGTGAATGAGCTCAAGCCTACTCGCTGCAAGGCGAGGCGAAGCCTATACAACGCACCATTGACTCGGCTCGGTTACACCCCTACTTCGAAGCTTCAATCCCCATTCTCCCTCTAAACATGCCTGTGCCTATGTACATTTCTCCACCAGTTAATATGTCTGCATTGTTGAAATACAAACTAGATTTTAGGCCTTAGTCATCTAAAGTGTTGTTGATCTTGGGTTATTAGTTTTTTGGGCTTTAGTTTTATCTGATCCATAAAAGAGCCTAATTTCTAGAAGCTTGTTCTAGATATTTTCATGGAGTTGTCTAGAATGAAGATACTTTTAAAATTTCAAAGAGAACTCTAGAAAGTCATTTGTAACCATTAGATTATATTTGTGTTGGCACAATCCTAACCATTGGTTGAGAATGTGCTACTAGTATAAACAGGAGTGATCTTTTGAGTTTGAAATCAAGCCAAAAACAAGAAGCCTTTAATAATACAAGTAGCCTCTTTCCATTCATCATCTAGTCTCTCCCATCTTCAAGTTATTCCTTCATTTTCCTTCCAACATGCATTTTGGTCTATCACTTTGTATAATGCTTTTGCTACTTTCGAAATAGGCGAAACGAAGTTTTAGTGCTCCCGTCATGGCGCTGGTTCATTTGGACTGATTAGCATTTCTTCAACTTCTCCCTCTACAATCCTACTTTCCCCATTAAAGTTCATGGAACTACATGTAATTAAGAGATGGTTTTCTGACTTTATAATCCATTTGATCAAGTTAGTAGTATGTATTTGGAAGAGCCGAATTCCTTTCTTGGAAGATGACCATGTTCTAAGAAAAATACTATGAAAGTAGCTGTTTTGCATAGAGCACATCTTTAGACTGACAAAACTAGTTGAATACAAGTATCGGTTTCTAAGTTTATAATTAATTATTAAATCGTCAAAAGAATCAGAAACGAGTCTTATATCATTCATACACTAAAATTCATATAATTGGTTGATGGAATATATGATAAGATATAGAATGGTTTGATTATTAGAAATGATAATAATCAAATCTTATAATGGAATGACTTGGTATTTTTTCATTGCGTCTTTCATTTTCTTCTAGCATTAAAACCAAAAACAATCTTTAACAAAATGGGCTACTTAATAAACGACCAAATAGGTTAGGTTAAAACAATCTAGAATTTTCGAGAAAATATTTCTAGGATAGAAAAGCGTATACAAGCTAGTTCATAGAGCTACCGGCTTCGGACTATTTCATGGTGTAGGCAATTAAACCTGATAACATTAGTTATATTGTTCAAATGGAACTTTTTGTAAAGGCTGATCCTACTAAAAATTTTAAAATGTTTTTTTATGCCAGGCGAGAAGGCCACGATGCGTATGGCTGTGAGGCACATCGAGCACAGTGTCACATGGTAGTATTTTTGGGAGTTGTTATTCGGGATGAATTGTGAAATGATAAATTATAGACCGAGGAATGTTGTACTGGGAATAAGGGGTAAAATTGTAATTGATCAAATGAGGACATAGAGGTCATAAGCAAAGAAGATGGTATGCAGGAGTGAAATAAGGCAAGTTGAAGTGCAAATATTAAAGTTAGGGACTTAACAGTACAATTAAGGCAAACGCTGAGGCTATAAATTGAAGTGAGACAAACCAAAATTACATTTTGGTCTCATTTTCTTAGGAGCAAGCGGAGTGGAGAGAAGAATAGAGCAAGGAAGAGAAGAGGAAGAAGAGGAAGAAGGAGAAGGAGAAGAAAGAATTTCAGGTATGGAATCATGTGTAATTTGGGATTTTGGTATGAATTCTAGGGTTTTCCATGGAGATTAGTTTCTCCTTTTGCTAGGGTTTTGTGGAGAGATCATCCTAACCCTAGACTTGTGGTCATGTGGGTAAAACCCTAGTTGGTAAAGAATAAACATGGAATCCATCATAATTATATGGTTTTGAAGGAATTGGTGGACCTTGGGTTGAATTCTTAGGATTTTCACCTAGGGTTGGTTATATGAGGTTCCAAACCACCAATACAAGTGTTATGGAGTGGTTTTGGATAGACTTCCATGTTGATATTTGAGGTATTATGGAATGGAGAAGTTGTATGAAATTGGTACCAAAAGAGGGCCATCCCGACAAATTACGGCAAAAACCTCGGTGGTACGGTACCAAAAGCGAGGTGAATGCAGGTACCACCATCTATAACCATTTGGTACAGGTACCAATACAAGTGGTACTGGTACCACCATGTAAAAACGTGTTTAGTACGGTACCAAAAGCAGTGGTACGATACCCACTGACTTCAAAATGCTTGATTCTTATAATTTATAGTTCGGCGAAATCATACACCGATAGTATAGGAACCTTAATGATTGATTAAGAGAGGTTCAAAGAAGATTGGAACTCAATGAAAACGTAGCGTACCTCGCCGCCTCGGTGATATTCATTGAGTGTGAGTAAATGTTAGTGACTCAAAGTCTATGAAGTGTGTTAAGTATTACGCTATACGTAGGCGATTAATGTGTTCGCCATATTCGTTTGAGTGTGTAGACTAAAAGCTAAGGCGGGAAAATTGTGGAGTTGTGCTCAAGTTTTGGTAAACAAAGAGGTGAGTGTTCTAAACCTATTTTTCAAATACTAGTATATTATTATAAACTGTTTTACACCGGTATTCAATGGTTTTGATTGTAAACCATGTTTTAAAGCAAGCTGACAATGAGTTTTAAGCGAACAATGGTTTGATTTAAACCATATGTGAAAAACAAGTAATGGTTTTGATGTATTCAATATACTTTAAAAAACAAGCAAGCAATGGTTTGAATTGTGACCTGTTTCAACAAGTAAGCAAGCAAACAAAAGTATGTTTTGTAAAGCGGAGCCTAACAAAAATCCCTAGTCTTAAGCGAACATACCCAGGTCGGAGGTATTTCGTCGATGCGGTGGTGTTAGGATATCATTCATGCATTTTAGATTTTCTGGTCGTGACTTGGCTTACATGCATCATGGCATTTAAAGGAGAGCGTGTACGCGTCTTGGGTATATAGGGTTAGCGGCTAGCTAGATTGTAGATGGAGACTAAGGTCGATTCCACCATATTTAGGAGAAGGTGATGTGGGCGAGGCCGCTTCCACTAGGTGATGTGGACCAGTCCTTCGGCCGAAACGCGATGATCGAGCCATGTTCACTAGCAACAATAAAGCCTAGTGGGTACAGTACACCTCCTTTACCACCTTTCCATATAGTTAATCAACCAGCGGTGCATGGTGACGGGCTCCGTGTTGTAAATGTTTTAGAAAGTTTTTTAAAATGCGCGGTGAGGCAGGGCTCAGTATTTATGAA
The DNA here is from genome assembly GCA_016808115.1 of Tetrastigma voinierianum. Taxonomy (NCBI): domain Eukaryota; kingdom Viridiplantae; phylum Streptophyta; class Magnoliopsida; order Vitales; family Vitaceae; genus Tetrastigma; species Tetrastigma voinierianum. The sequence continues at coordinate 112,930 of JAEQBH010007472.1, read as the reverse complement.
AAAGTTTTATAAACTTTTTTAAAAACAATGATTGAGCAGGCTCCGTGTTTATATTTTATAAACTTTTAAAGTAAGGTAAAGTAAATGTGAGAGATTTACGAAAAGTTTTCAAACTTTTAAAGCAAGCAATTATAAAAAGTTTTGGAAACTTTTAAAGAAAAACAAAGAAAAGCAAGCAAGCAAGTATGAAAAGTTTTAGAAACTTTTAAAGCAAAGCCATATGAATTTACGGAAAATGTCACGTAAAGAGTTTCACCGAGTTTTGAGATATTTTCAAAAAAGAAAACATTTTATAAAGCATACACTCGAGCTCGTTTAGCTCATTATTTTTTGTTTTGTGTTTTCTAGGTAATTACCGGACGTTGGAGCAAAATAGGATTCTCTTGACTTTAGTATCAGTGTTGTATTAACAATCTTTTGTAAGAAAATACTTTGAATTTGTATAGAGGAGTATATGTATGTACATAAGGTAGTTGTGAAAATGTGTGGAGCTTGAGGCTATTTTGAAAGAACGTTGCTAGTTGCCATATTTGAAATAGTGTAAATTGTGTGTACGTGATTTGGAACATGTTCTTATGCAGCTGATATGCAGTCGAGATTTTAGAAAATCATAAGTTGGGAAAAGGAAAAATTTTTATACGAGTAGTCAGCAAGCACGACCGCTTCACGAGGAATTTCTGGTCGTTGGGGTAATGTACGAGTTTACGTGGGTGGTAGGCACCTCCTGCTAGCAGAGGGGTAGGGGTGTGTCGATTTTTTTTCAAATAATTCCAGGTTAATGCGCTCAATGTAAAGTCCAGAATGCCAAAGACAATATAATAATCCATTCGGGCTTGACTTTATGCATGTTGTCTTATTAGAGGCATGGTTCAAAATCGTGGTATTGGTCGTCAACTTGAACGGTCCCGAGACATATCGGTCACGTATCGGCTGATACGTAAAATAAGATGATTAAAATATTATATAAATTATTAGAAAAATAGATATAATTAAGTAAGCTAAAAATTTTAATAAAGAACAAATTTTTGTATTTAACATTACTTAAATAGTTAATGAAACGTCGATGAAATATATGTATGTTAATACTAACAAAAGAAATTATTTTATATCGAGCATAGCATCTTTTTAATAGACTTTCATCAAATACATCAATCAATACCATATTGAATGACGAGAGGGCTCAAAATCATCATCATCATTAATCCTACGACGAGTATACAAATTGGGACAATAATTTGCATAATGAGAATGTGGTTGAAAGAATTGTTCATCACTTGAATGTATTGGTTGAGATGATTGGCTTGATGATCCATAATTAGGAAAATATGACCTTGGAGACTGCTCGGATTCAACATTATGCTGATAGTATCAAAAACCTAGATAAGTAATGCTATTGCTATCAAAAGATTGGTCATATCCATAGGAACCACTAGTTCGTGTTCCAGTAGTTGAATATTGATCAAATCATACCCACTAAAAGCATTGGAAGAATTATCACTACTTCCAAAGTTATGATAGGATCCATCTCCCACTCCCTTGAAATGAGGTATTGATCCTAGAGCCAATGATTGGAAGTGCTCATCAATCTAGTTACAATTGGATCTGTAATCATGCCCTTGGAATAGTCATCATCAACTTTAGGAAGTATTCAGTCTTTCGGGTGCTCATTGTTCAGTATGCACGGCTTATATCTATGAAGATTAGTATTTTGTGTGGCATAATAATTTTCATTTTTACTCTGTACGTGACATGTGTGATCGACTTGATCGCATGTGTATCTATGGCGCAGCTTACTCGATGTCACTACTTGCTCCATTGTCCCCATTGGTGTTGCAAAACCCAGGAAAATTAGAAATTTTCAAAAATGGAAAAATTATAGTAATAATAATAATAAATTGTCATAATGGTTCAGGGAAGCCTGAAATTCTCTGAATCTTGGATAATGAAACGGACTACTCATTGGATTCGTCTTGCAAAAATCCGGTGACTCGAGAAAAGTTTAGGTAGTGCAGACAATTGCTGGAATATTTTACGATTTTAAGGTGACAAGTTGCCGGTGACTCCGATGTGAGATTTTTACAACGGAAGTCGAAATGGCTTGAGCTAAGTTCATTTAAAATAAATTGATTGAAAGAAATAAATTATTTCGAATTCGAAAGCGGTCAGAATGAGAGATGGACACATGGCGCAATGTGAGCCATGCATCAAATTAAAAAAAAAAAGGAAAGAGAAAAGGATAAAGAAAAAGGGAAAGTCGAGGAAAAAAAAAAAGAAAGAGGAGAAGGCAGATTGTGCATGAGAGGAGGGAGAAAAAGAATTTTGAAGCTCTAACTTCTCTCTAAGATTCAATCGGACCAAGTAGGTTTTTGTTCAGAGTAAAGGCAAGTGGTGCAGCCGAGAGCTACGCATAACTACCAAAATCTTGAGTTTTAATCAAACTCCATGAGGTAGGAATTTTCCTACTTAGAATATTTATAGCCTAAAGGTCGTTTAATGGCTTAGGGTTTATTTGAGAGCCATGAGAGGCCATAAATTTCAGTCAAAAAATCTTGGGGCCCGAGTGCTTAGGAATTTTAGGAATTTTGAGGCCCGTTACCGACGGTCAGGACAAGACCCACCGAGGCGCACGAGTAGTCCCGAGGTATGTTGAGGTTTGGTTTGATCCGGAGGCCCGATGTCTTTGGTTTTTTTTTGGGTGTTTTGTTTTCATAGTAATTTGTTGATGAATGGAAAAAAAAAAAAAAGGTTCATGGCCGTGAAGGGACCAGTGTACTTTTATTTTATGAATTAGAGATTTGAACCATTTTGTGTGTATTGTTGGAAAAAGAAAACCAATAATATCTGTTTGTGTTTAAAAATCATGTTAATATGTCTTCGTGATGTATTAACGCCAAATTGTAATGAATGGAAATTATATGTAGAAATATAATTATCAGGAGTTATAAATGTTGCATGTAGCATGACATAGCATGAAATAGCGCGGTGCATTTCTATACGGTCATAGTCGCGTGAGTCGGTGTGGGTGCATGGTATTGGTTATTCACCATTCTTAGTGAATGTCTAGTGAGCTCTATGTATCCAACGATGAAAGTTCGCAAACGTGTGGAAGGCATGCGAAGCCTGTGGTGAGACCCCGAAAATTCGCAACCTAAATAAACACATGGGATTTGATAAAGAAAATTCAAGTGAATATTGGAGGGTTGTCCAATAGTTTAAGTCATTGGGTGAAACACCAATAACTGGTTTTCACACTTGGCGTTGTAGGTGTGAGGGAGTCAGTTGGGACTCGGGTTGTGGGCATGAGGCGTCTCATCTCATGCATGACACACAATATTTCCTATAGGATTGCGTTATTTATATGGAATATGAATGGATGTTTTATATACGCCATTGCATGTGCATTTTAGGTGGGGAGTAGCCCTTGTAAGAGATGTTTCTACTAGGCATTGCTCACCTCGTCATGGGACCCCCTTTCAGTTACATGAGGTGTACAGGGAGACGACGCTCTGACGAGGCCGTGATTATGAAGGAGGCCGATGTGTGGCCTTGATATTTCCTTTGTAAAAAGTATGTTGTATAAAAGAATTGTAAATAAATTCTTTTGGGACTATTGTCTAAATAGTCGGGTATGTAATTATGGTAAGAGGGCTGTGATCGGACTCTTACAGACTGTAATTAAGTGTTTTATTTTCATATTTTAGAATTAAATGTAAATGAATAGGTCCCAATAAAGGGACATATATTGGGGATATGGACAGATGGACCTTGTGTGGTCAATACTACTTATGTTGAGACCCTGGATGGCTATGATTATACTATTATACAGGTTGTATGTTGGGTAGAGCTCCCTGAACAAAGGAGACTCTACCCTTTTTTTTTTTGAAAATATGGATCTTAATAAAGGGACACCTTGATGTGGAATCGGTCTGAAATCCACAAGAATTCAGCCCAGTTGTGGGTTGTCAACAAGATCCCCAAATTTAGGGTGTCACAGGTGTCTTCACTATCTTCACTGTCACCACCAATGTGGCTACCCCCACTATTGACTCTATCGTCACCATCATCACTACTAGAAGTTGACAAAATTATTCATGGAGCCTTACCTTTACGAGAAGAACCAATGTCTTTTCCTTACGCAATACTACTTCCATGCCTACTTACCTTTTAATTTGTGCCACTATCATCATCACGAGCTGCTTCTCTACCTTCTCTAGAGGGAAGATCTTGATCCAACCAGTCCAAATTATCAGATGATAAAATAGGTTCTTCACCTTCTCGTATCCACTCATATAATATATAATCATCATTAAAAATATGATTCAAGTCAATTGGATTGTACAAATCTTCATCGCTTCGTTCTTGCATCAAATTCTTAACTCAAAGTTGCACATTGTAATGGGCATAAACTAACTAATGCAACTTTTTTCATTATCAAACGATTGTGCAACTTTGTGTGAATCAATGACCATGTGCTCCAATTTCTTTCATAACCAGATGAAGAACATGTTTGACTTAAAACTTTGATAGCAATATTTTGAAGATGTGGACCTTCATCACCATAATTGTTCCACCATTAAGCTATTATTAAAAATATATATATATATATCAGGCACCAATATATATTTAATAGAAAATTATGACAATTTTTATTTAAAAAATAAATAAATATAGTGAGTACTAGGAAGAGAGTGATTTATTGATTTTCTGGTTAGTGTACTCCAAATTCTTCTTGGCTTTCAACAAATAATTTCACCTACATTGTAATGTTCTTTTCTTTATTAATGCACGTTAAAAATACAAAATTATACTATAAAAATAACACAAGTTATTGTTATACCTCATTCAAAACTTTTGTCTGTCTATCCAAATCTGGCTCCAATCTTTTGATAACCTCATTTAGTCCAATTTTAATTTTTGGATGGTGAGAGAATTGCTTTGAATATTGAAACAATGGATTTAAAAATATGCTAATAGAAATAAAAATAATAATTATTGGTTTATAATACTTTATCTTTAAATAAGACAATAATAACTATATAAGGAATTTTTTGTATTACCTACAGGCGTGCAAATGTCTATGCATGATTTGCCCACCTTATGTCGATGACTTCACCGGTACCTTTCCCGATGTTTCGCCGATGCCTTTATAGCCAGTTTGCTTCGTCCGTTTGCTTCGCAAATGATTGTGATTGATGGGATTTTTATCTTGATCAACAAATTTCAAAACTTTCACCAGAGGTTCCATGATGATTTGGACTTCCTTTGCCTTCTTCACAAATCGATCAGTTAAGATAAGGTTGGATACCTTATCTCTTAAACTATTTCTGCTCCGATCTTTGTTGAATTCATGCTACTCATTTGTTGTGCACATCATCTTCAAATCACCATAACGTATAAGACACTAAAGTGAAATAAATTCAGTGGAAAATCGGGTTATTCCGGGGCGCAAGAGATCTCTATCCTTGGCGAACACTTTCATCAAATTGGCTACTTTCAAGCTATTATAAATAAAGCTTGTGATCATCTTTGCTTGATCTAAAGTCTCCTTAATCGCTTCATGTTTCCAATATTTTCAAGCATTAAATCAATACAATGCAACGTGTGGCGCTGAGCAGGGGTCAGATTGACTAAGTGACCCATGAACTAGTGATTTTCGGTTTACTGGCTTTGCCACTTAGGACAATCGAGCTGAGTCTGTATGGAATACCCCGAATACATAACACATGAAACTGTCCCCAAGCGGTCAGTATAATTCAACATGAGTAAACGGCCCTTGGGCCCCATAAACGATACTCATAAATACATACCAACTATGAATCAACTATCCAGTAGTTCTAAGAGTTCAAATTTTACTCTTATACAACATATATATTAAAATCTAAAATTCTAATGCATAGTACATCAAAAAATCAAAGCTTCAACTTCGATATTTTCTATAGCAGCCTCTATGATGAGCCGTCTCCCCGTGCGCTCCCTGTACCTGAAATAATAAATTCCCACGACGGGGTGAGCTATCGCTCAGTAGTGGAATCGCCCTAAGTGGGCTATTCTCCACCTAAGTGCATATGTAATGCTCCAAAATAAACACACATCCAAGTAAATGCATGATCCTACTTGAATGTCTACATGACCTTTCGGATCAGAGTCTCGACTCTCTCGCTCAGCCTAAGCCTCGTATGAAATTATTATTTTATTTGTTTGTAGACCGACCCTCAGATGTATATATATCGAATTGGGCGCTCAGACGATTGATATATATTTGTTTGTAGACCACCCTCCTATGAATATCAATTGGGCCGCTACGGCAGTTGATATTTTAATTTGGGTATTCTGCCAGATAATTAATATTTTAGACACAGCCCTCATTGATTTTCTAGACTCATCTCATGCACTCGCTCACAGTCACAGGGTATTTAGGTGCATATGGAATGCATGTATGCTAATTCCAATCTGATCCCAATTAGCATTACAAATATATAAACATGAATATATTCACATAAAAAAATAAATCACACAATCATGTCATGTAATTATCATTTCAAACATCAAAATTAGCTCACTTGGGCTAATGATCAAACACAAGCAATTCGATGTGGATTACTTGACCAAACCCATATTTTCACAATTTATATTTTGTGAAGTTCTTGTTCGAGAACGATGAAGCCCTGGATTCTTTGTTCCTATCGAAGCACAAATCATGCGGTTCACTTTGAACCAGTATTTCGGCCATTTAAAACACTCAATCACGCAAATACATGATTTATGGAACCATCCATCACACATTTAACTTAATGTCTGATTTGTTCGTGGGTCTCAAATCGAACATTTCGATTCAAGGTTTGAAAGCGAATCAAATGGTTCAAGGCCTCAGCAATAGAAACATTTACATGGTACTTAAGCAAAAGAATAAAAACAAGTAGGGAGAAACCCCTACCTCTTGGAGTTTGAGGAAACTCCCAAAATACGGTATTGCCCGCGCGAAGCCCTCTCGCGTGAAGCGGTTCTCCTTCTTGTCCGAAGACCATCGGCGGTCGGATCCGTGATATTTTAGAGAAGTTAGACTAAAACCAAAATATCTAACCTCCTGCAGATCCCCCTTCTATTTCCACGTTTGGTCTTTTCTTAAGGAAGAAGACCACTATTTGAACTTTGTCATTTTCCTCATTAACTTTTCCATTAATACCAACTATGTTCTTCTTTTCCCCGGTTGCCATTAGGCACTATCTCAAACCTTCCATTTTCATCGTTTTTCATATACCCTCACTTGGTACATGAGTATGTGTTATATGTGACTTTTGTCACATCGAATATCGTTTTACGACACCTGAAACGCGATGCCTCGAAAAACATGTCAACTCCGACTATCTCGAAATTTTACGAAATTTTACGTGCTTGCTAGATTTCTGAAGGCGATTCCAGATGTCAGTTTCGATCATCAGAGATCTAGAGAATAAATTTTGGATTTTTGCTTGAAATACAATTTAATAACCAATTTATGATTTTGCTTTTTCCCTAGGTGAAATTTCTCTGGTCTTACATTCTCCCCCTCTAAAAGGAATTTCGATCCCGAAATTCTGGGCCAAATCACAATCTCCATGCATATACATAGCGCACTCTATCATGCATGTAAACTAGCCATTTAAATGTTAAGCGACTAAACCCACGTACCTTCATCCCTAAGCAGAAGGGATAGGTGGCTTGCTGTCGTGTCCTCGCGCTCCCGTAGACTCCTCCACTCCATAGTGCCTCCGTTTGTACCCTCTCGCTGCTCCACGGTCTTGCGTCGCAAAACCTGATCACAGCTATCAACAATGCACATTGGTCCTCCTCGAAGGTCTCATCCTTGTCAACCTCAATCTATCCCCAATCCACCACATGAGATGGATCACGGAGTATATTTAGGAGCATGGGGCATTAAAACACCTCGTGGACACGACATCTTTGACGGTATGGCCCAGTGCAGCAGCGATGCATCCTCTCGAGTATCTCGAAGGGTCAATGAACCTCGTGATAGCTTCCGCTTGCCCGAACACGATCACTCCCTCTTAGGCATCACCTTCAAGAAGGCGTGATCCCCTGACCTCGAACTCTAGGGTCGGCGTCGCACATCGCATAGCTCTTCTGGGCTACGAGGCGGGTGAGAAGGCGGCTTTTCGTATCAAGCTCACGCTTCTCGGAGTGTCTCTAATCAAATCGGGGCCAGTGGAGCTCTCTCCCACCTCGGTCCAACATAGCGGTGATCTGCATGGCCTCCCATACAATGCTTCATACGATTGCTATGCATGTACTCGCTTTGATGCTTGTTTTTATGGGAGAGGTACTGGGGCAAATGCTCCTCCCGGTTGCCCTTATGATCCCGAGCCAGCATGCTCGTAGCATGTCCTCTATCCCACAGCTATAGTCCTCTCGGTGATATCTGTCACGAGGTGGAAAGTTGGCCACTCATGGTCGTGGTGTGCCCATAGCCTTTTGGAAACTCTTCCAAGTGCATGAAACTCGGATCTATCCAGGCACTACGAATCACGGTACTCCATGTAGTGGACTATCTCACGAATGTATAGCAGGCGGGAATCTCTCCAAGAGGCCGAAGGTCATCAGCACGACGGGGAAAATGTCTTGGAGCTTCATGATTGAATCTTCATCTTATCTTGCGTCAGCCAGCCTGCTTTGTGTCCGTGGCAAAGTGGGTCCTGAGGTCAATAAATGGCGTGCTCAGCCTCCCCGCTCGGCCACCTCGATGGGCAGGCGCCTGGCAGCCGGTGTTCGAGGCAACACTCTTGACATATTGGAGACATCGTCGAACAAAGTCCCCCTACATGTCTCTTCATCCCACTCCAATAGTGCGCGGCGAATGCGGTACATCGCCGTTACCCTTTGGATGCCGCGACAAATCGAGGCTTGGTGAAACTCCACGAGAACTTCTCTCAAATCGATTGAATAGAACCTTGCAGTCCTCATGAAGACTACCATCTATGTGGATGGTCAAGCCCTCGTCACTGGCCACGGTGCAAATGGTCCGCGATGGACACTATCTACTGCGTCACGCCCCTTTGGGACTCGATCACTCTGCTCAACAGGCGGTGTAGCCAACTAAACTCTGCCAGTGCCACTGATGCCTTTCGTTGTGCGCCTTAGCGTCCCGGTCGAGCATCCGCCACTTTCGGAAGAAGCTATACTATTGGCCTCCTAGTGACTTCCGGTAGGTGCATCGACCACCACATTTTGCCCAGGATGGTAATGCAAAGTGAGTCATAATCTCTGTTTCGTCCAGTCTGCGTTGCCTCGGGTTGAGGTCTCGTGGCATTAATCTGCTGAACTTTTATGGTGCAGTACCTCAGAACTCTCGCCGTTATAGAGTAGTGGCGCCTGAATCCTCAGGCGAAGACTACGGCAACTCCATGTCATGTGTGGGGTAGTGCGCTCAGTGATTCTGTTTGGCGAGACCATAAGCGCCTCTTGCCTCCCGGGCTATCAAAACCATCCCGTCCAGGCCCCTCGGGCATCCTGATCTGTTGTGTACCCGTCCCCTGTCAGGGACTATCAAGATGGGTTTGAGAGTAAGTCTCCTCTTCAACTCTGGAATGCCTCCATCAGTCATCCCGATCAAACTTGACCTCCGCCGGGGTCGACCTAGTCGTAAGTCTTTGCTATTACGGAGAAATCACCAGTGAATCTCTGTAATGCCCGGCCCGATCCCGAAACTTCATTATCTCGGCCCGACTTTGGCCTCTCGACTCATCAACGCCTCGACCTTTATAGATTCGGCCGTTTCGATGGAGCACCCTGCATTCCCGAATCTCCACCTGGGTAAGCCGAACTCGCACTTGAACTTGGCGTCACGGTGATGGTCTCTCGACAAGCGTAAGCGATCCTCAGAGTGAAACTCATGCTCCCACTCGGCGGGAGTAGACCAAGATGTCATCCTGAAGACTCACGACAAAGCCCGATCTAAATAGGTTGGAGTATCCTATGCACATGAAGATCCATGAATGCTGCTGGCGCATTCGTCGATAGAAGGGCATCCGCCATCGAAACTCAAAGTGCCCGTAGCGTCTAAGCGTTGTCTTAGGGATATATGTCCTAACCCTCAGCGATGGTAACCGGTCACGAAGGTCTATCTTAGGTATACTCGCTCCTCTCATTGATGACGAATGTTGATCCTGGTGTGAGTGCAGATTCTTGATCGTAACCCATTAAGTGCTCGTGTCGATGCACGATCGAAGGGTCTTGTCTTCTTCTTTACCCAAAACAGAACCCAGGAGCGCCCCATGGTGTTGCCTCAGGTCTAATGAACCTTGTCCGGTAGCTCTTGTAGCTGGACTGCGGATCTCTGACTGTTAGATTGCCATCACATGCGGGTCGTAGAGATGAGTGAAATACAGAGTGTAACTTCGTCTGATACACTACCCTGCGTAGGCAATCCGGAGTAGCTCATCTGGAAAAACATCCATCTTTCGCACAATACTGAGTGAGTCAAGTCTAGTCTCTCGTCCTGCAGGGTAAGGCTTGCTAGCCACCCTTGGCCTCCTGACACGGACTCGTATAATGCGGGAGTAAAACATCATGTTTGTCCCACGAGTACCACCGCAGTGTCGCGCCGATGTGGCGGTAACCTCCTACGCTCCTGATCGATACTTGACCACGTAAGTTTGTCGTGATCCATCCCAGGGGATGACATCGAACTCGACATGTCGTGATCTCGGGTCCTTTAGTAGAGTCCAGAGATCTCTAACTGCGCAACTTCCGACATATCATCTATTCTCACCACATTCCACAGGGAGAACTCACATATACGCGACTCCTCTAAGGTCTCGACCTCACAAGCCCATTTCGATCACTACGTGCGTGATGAATGGTCACGGCCGCGCCCGAATCAAAGCGACACTACAGCCCGCCGTGAGATGTAGCGTACCTTGGCATGGCGGAACGTCTGTTATTTCGGCTGCGGTCAATGAACGGCGTGAACCACGCCCACTGGACCCTGATGTCCACGAGCCTCGTCCTGCGCGCCTCTACCCATATACGGCCTCTTGGACTGCTGTGAAATGTGGGGTGCCGGGTGTAGCACCACAATTAAGGCCCACGACCCTTGTGGCTTGTCTGCGTCTTTGTGGAGGAATGTCTTTGTATCCTCTCTGTCACGCTGCGATTGGGGCTGTGATGTCCGAAAACCACAGGATCCACTGTGCTCTGAGGCGATCCAGGTCTCATGTGTCAGTACGTTGTGATGGTAGCACACCACTATCACTTTGACCCGTGACTCTCATGTGTCACCTTTGTGAAGCCCAGCTCTCATCGTCTGGCCGGATGGTCGTGACCTGCGAGATCCTCGCGAGACTAGAGGCCCTCTGCCTCTTCCACTGACGGAGGAAGTAGTGTCCCTTCCTCTTGCCACTAACACTCGCGTCAAGTGCTCAGAGCCTCCCTCGTCTCTCCTCTCTATGGTCGAGGTTGTCCCGACCATGGAATCCATATCCAATAGGTGAGAAGTCCTATAATCCTGGCCCCAATGGGCAAGCGGTCCAATTACCGAATCTCCTCGCTGGCGTCGGTATACGTAATCGCGACCGTCGGGCTAACCACGTGAATCTAGCCCGTGATTATCGCGGTCGTCGCCCCACAGCGACTCACAGGAACTCACGAGCCTTAGCAGCCTCATGATCTGCGGAAATACTTGCCATGAACAGCTCTGAAACTGCCCATGTCATAACCTCGAAGTCTACAGAAGTCTGGCTCCCGTCAGCATACCGAGGCCTCGCCCTCTGTTTGGAATGCGGCCCCAGCACGATCTGGTTGTATCGGAGGTGATCTCGCAGCCTCGTTACATGCTCGACACGCATAAACCAATTTATGCGCCACCATCGGGTCTCCTCACTCCTTGTGAATGTCGGTGAATTGCGCTCTAAATCTACGGAGGTTCTTAGGACCTCCTTGACTATCTGCCACTAGCCGTGCGATGCGGCCAGCTATGACTGCTCTGACCTCTCGAGAACTGGCGATCGAATGTCGGCGGTGGTCGAATGTCGGTGGTGACCGGTCTGCGTGGACGTCCTCCTACGTCCTCGTCTCTACGCCATCTACACAATTAGCCTTAATGATTAAATCTCAATACGGTATCTACAGGCATAAACACGGCCAGAGACACTAATCATACGTAAATCGGTGTATACATTGTCCTTGCATTTTTCATGTAATCTGAAACGATAAATTTTATTAAAATATTGTTTTCAACAAAAAAAATTTTTTGAAATTTTATTTTATTTTATTTTTTTTTTCGTCTAATTGCAAGTTTAAAATTCAATGGAGTATCTCTGAGAGATAAACACAGCCTCGAGATACTATTCACACACCGGAGAAAAAAAAAATTTCACACACTACTTCAATGCATTTATAGTAATTACTATAAGAATATCTCATATATTAAATGCCCGAAATTTTAAAAAATTTGTACTCTTTTTTTTTTCGTGAGCAGATTGTTCATGAGCAGTGTCCATGAGCGATTGATCAAGCAGGTGACACGAACGATGCATAAAATGGTGCCTTTGCACGAGGAGTCAGGTCATGTGCCTTTGCCTTTACGCGCCAGTGCGTGCGCGTAACCGTAGCGCACAACGCAACGCGGTCGGCGCTCGGCCTTCGCGGTCGGCAGCACGCCGCGTAGTCGTGGGCGCGTAGCCGTCCCGCACATTTGCCGGTATCGCGACATGAAATGATGTTCGCGACGCCGAGCTTCCGCCCCAGCCAACTTGCGCCCGGTACTCGCGACATCCGATTTACGTCGCGAAATCAAGCCCGGCTGACCCACTTTGCCGCCCGTAGGCGACCTCAAAGATGATGTAAGCGACACCGCAGGTATTCCGTGCGACATCCATCGGTGTCAGCGACATCGTTTCTCTACCGGCCAACGAATCGCGACATCGGGGCCGGTCGCGACCTTTCACGAGCGAACATGTCGCGACATCAATTTCATGTACGCGACCTCCCCTCGCAACATGTGCGACATGAATCCATGTCGCGACCTTAGTTTGCACCATCAAAAAGCGAGACCCGGTCGCAGCGCCACTTCTGTCGCGACCTACGCATGTCACAGCGACCTCAAAGCGGAGTCGCGACCTAGTGCTTGAAATTAGCGGTAGCCATTCCGACCACGCCTTGCACCAAAAAAATATATATATATATATTTTTTCAAACTCCTCGAGTAGCCTTCCCTGCTTCTGCGCTAAAGATCACCCGATGGCGAACAACGCTCTTTGCCCATTTCAAAATCTGCAGAACTTAGTAACTCTTTCCCTTATGCGAAAATGGAAATTTTTCGAGAATTCCACAAATCCATGTTCATGTTCAAAAGCTGAACCTTATTCCTGCATTTTTTTTTCATTTTTTTCCACTCTCAAATAAATTTATAAAAATTTATTTCTTAATTCCACACTATAAAACCTAGAAAATCATTTCTTCAATTCTAACGAATAAATTTATTAACTTATTTTCTTTTCAGTTTGTCTGGCATCTGACTCAAAATATTTTCCTAAAATATTTTCTAACACATCCATGTGCTAAATGCCAAACACATACAATCTCACATGAAACATGTCATGCACCAAACACATTAATTCACCAAATCTGCAAAACACTTCAACACACGTGTATGCGGTGTCTAGTTTTTGTCAGTGATTTCCCTAGGTAATCATCCCTACGCAGAACATCGAACCACACCTAGTGGTGATGCTCTCCCTCAACTAAGGCCCTAAACCCCAAATCCTCAATATATAGGTTTCCATATACCTATACTCCCACATCGAACCACCTAGTGGTGATGGATACCCAAACTAGGAGCTCCTAGGTATTCGTATACCTAAGCTCGATGCCAATTTGTGGCGCCCAGACACGGGGGTGGTTGACTACCCAGATCAACCAGCGGAATACAAGTGGTTGTCGGGTTACCGGCCTCCGCCAGGACAATCGGGTAGAGTCTCCTTTTGTATGAGGCTCTACCCCAGATCATCACACACGCAGAGCACACGTCCCCGACGGAGTCCAGTATAATTCTGGCGTAATTAAACGGCCATGGGCCATAAACGGTACTCATAAATACGCCTGACTATGAATCCAACTTCTGTAATAGTTCTAGAGTTTAAATTTTACTCTTATACAACTTATATTTAAAATCTAAATTATAATACATGTAGTACATCCCACAAAAATCAAACCACAGAAACTCGGCTTTCTTCTATAGCGACCTCATGATGGCGAAATCTCCCGGAAGTGCGCTCCACATGCACGAAATAATAAATTCCCGAGACGGGGTGAGCTATTGCTCAGTAGTGGAATAACCACACAGAAATGAACTATTCTCCACCTAAGTGCATATGTAATGCTCCAAAATAAACACATCAAGAAATAAATCATGATCCTACTTGAATGTCTACATGATAACTTCGAGTCCTGAGTCTCAGACTCTCTCACACTCGCCTAAGCCTCGTATGAGAATTATTATTTTATTTGTTTGTGGACAACCCTTCAGTGTATATATATCAATTGGGCGCTCATTGATTGATATATATTTGTTTAATGAACCACCCTCAGATGAATATCATTTTGGTAAGTTCAGACGATTGATATTTTTAATTTGGACTACCCTCCAGATAATTAATATTTTTAGGCTGACCCTCGAGGCAGTTTTCTCTAGACTCATCTCATGCACTCACTCCTACAGTCCTAGGGTGTTCCAGTGCATATGGAATGCATGTATGCCAATTCCAATACAGTCTAATTCACATGCAAATATATAAACATGAATATATTCACATAAAAAAATAAATCACACAATCATGTCATGTAATTATCATTTCAAACATCAAAATTAGCTCACTTGGGCTAATGATCAAACACAACGGTCGATGTGGATTACTTGACCAAACCCATATTTTCACAATTTATATTTTGTGAGATTCTTGTTTGAGAGCAGTAAAACTCGTTCTTTGTTCTATCAAACTTCTGAATCATCAGTTCACTTTGTGAACCAGGTATTTCGGCCATTTCAGACCTCAATCACACCAATACATGATTTATGGAACCATCCATCACATTTAACCCGAAAAAGTCCGTAGGAGCCCGACCGGGACTTCTTCGTGGGTCTCAAATCCAAACATTTCGGTTCCAAGGTTTGGAACCGATCAAGCGGCCGTTCAGGCCTCAACCCGGCAAAGCTTTCTTACATGGTACTTAAACAAGAATAAAAACGAGTAGGAAAAACCCACACCTCTTGGAGTTTGAGAAACTCCAAAAATCTAGTACCACGCGAAGCCTCTCGCGTAAGAGCGGTTCTCATAGCATCCGAAGGCCGTGACGGTGGGATACGCGTGATATTTTAGAGAGAAGTTAGATTCTCTCTCTCAAACCAAAATATCCCGCCCTCACACCAAGTCCCCCTTCCTTTTCCACGTTTTGGTCTTTTCTTAAGGAAGAAGAAGACCACTATTTGGACTTTTGTCCTTTTCCTCATTTAAACTTTTCCATTAATACCAACTATGTCCTTCTTTTCCCAGTTTTGCTATTCGGCACTATCTCGGCCTTCCATTTTCATCGTTTCTCTACACATACCACTCATGGTACATGAGTACGTGTTATATGTGACTTTTGTCACATCGAATATCGTTTTACGGCACCCAAAACGCGATGCCTCGAAAAGGTATTCCATTGAAGAGAAAAAATTTAGAGATGGCTTTACCCACTTTCTTTGCAGCTTCAATGGAAAAAAAACTTTTTATTGATTTTTGTTTTGAAGGAAACATGTAGGGATCAATCCCCTTTGGAGGTATGTTAGCTCCTTCTCTTATGCTGAAGCTTCGTATATCGGGCCAAACGTCTTGCGACACCCTGAGGTTGTGAGGAAGTACCACCCCTCATCTTTGATGTCCTTCTTCAAAAAAATGATGACTTTCTCTCATTGCATGGCTCATTTGCCTTCTATTTTTGAAATCCAGTCATCATGAATTCCTCATTCATCGAGCTCTGACCTCGTCCAATTTTATTAAAATGTTCTTCGTTTAAAGAACTTATAAGACATTCCTTTTTTTCATTTGAATTTTTCATTGAAGCATCGGACATATACAATTTAATGCCGTGACACCCGCCAGTACACTTGACATCCTTCTACTTGTCCGGGAATATGTGCAATATGTTTGCTTTAATCTTGTTATACCTCGATAAAACGACTTTTTCACAATACTTATTTGGAGTTCTTCTATTACCCACTTAGATGGTTGTGCAGTACTCCCAACCAATATCATGTTTTGGAGCCATTCGAAAATGTTCACCTAACCATGTATAAAAGTAAAACAAAAAATATCATACAATTAAATTATTTTCAAATATAATTGTTCTTCAACAAAAATTAAATTTCTACCTAGTGGTAAATAAATTTATATAATTTCTATTTTCAATTAAGTAAATTAAAAGTGTTATTTTAGTTAATTTAAGAAGAATTATAATAAGTATCTTTATTGTTTTTTAAAAAGATATACATTTTTTACTTGCTAAATCAAAATGAATGAAATATGGGAGAAAAAGATCAATAAATATTTATAATTATTTATCTTATTTATTTATAATAATATATTACCATATTTATTTAATATTAATACAATTAGATTAATTAATCAATCAATAATAATATATGTTGCCAAATTAATATTTCCATTATTCTTATTTATGCTTTTTTCATAAGTATTTATTTTGAATTAATCTTGTTATGTTTGGTAAAATAAATAAAATAATATCTATATTTTATTTTATATTTTTCACAAAAATATGATTTATGGTTTTGTTAATTTATTATTCTTATTTTGTTATAATATATTACCATATTTATTTAATATTAATACAATTAGATTAATTAATCAATCAATAATAATATATGTTACCAAATTAATATTTCCATTATTCTTATTTATGCTTTTTTTCATAAATTATTTATTTTGAATTAATCTTATTTATGTTTGGTAAAATAAATAAAATAATATCTATATTTTTATTTTATATTTTTCACAAAAATATGATTTATGGTTTGTTAATTTATTATTCTTATTTGTCATAATATTATAATCTGAAATTAATTAGAAGTTGCTAAATACATTTTGTTAAATATATTTTTCGGTTGGAAACATGGCAAAAATGGGGGTTGGAGGGTTTAGAGGTGCTAAATACAGTTTCTGAGGCCAAAACGACTTCATTTTGGTCTTTTTAAAGCCAAAACAATGTCGTTTTAGCCACCACAATTTTTTTAAATTATGCATATACCAAAGCGGCGTCGTTTTGAATTTGCGAAGAGGTCAACTTGACTTCGTTTTGAATCGATCTCTTATCAACTGACGTTGTTTGGGTAAGTGACAACTTATAAAGCGGCGTTGTTTTGGTTTTACATGTTCTTCCTAGCGACTTCGTTTTGTGTTGTATTTAAAATAAAAAAAAATGAAATGACATCGTTTTCTGTCCTACAGAGACAAAACGAAGTCTTTTTGGCAGTGGGCTATCCCAAAAAGAGGAACCCTTATTCCTGTAGTCAAGCAGAAAAATTGCAAAAATGAAGGGGGGAACGGGGAAGAAGAAGAAGAACTGAAGAAGAAGTGGCTGCATACCTGCACCTGCTAGCTGCTCCTGCTCAACTCAAAGTAGATGATGCGCCTTTGGGGTTTGGAGAATGGAGATCTTCGAGCCTGAGGTTTTGAACCATGCGGCGGCCAACGAGCCTAAGGAGGTAAGTTAGGTTTTAGTTTTGTTCATTTCCTCCTCTTCTTCCGTTCTTCGTTTCTTCTTGAAATTTTGATTTCAAAATCTCAAATCTAGGGTAAGTTAGGAAAGTTTTGTTCTTTTGCAGTTTCCAGTTTGCTTTTGCAGGGCAAGGGTTCAAAATCTATGAAATTTTTTGTATTGTTATTGTTGTGATATGAAATTTAATCATGACTGTTTTGGCTTTTCAAAGGAATCTCTGAAAGTTCGGAAATTTTTTCAACTTTTATGGTTCTTCGTACTGAGGGGATTCGATTTTTTTATTTTCATCGAATCGACAATTGATCTCGGGAACTTCGATTGAGTCCACGTCGAGTTTAAGTGACTCAATCAACGTCTTGTATTTGGTGTTGGAATCGGCGCGGTTGGCAGGAATTCGGTTGCAGATGGCCCGAATCATACCAGACTCAGCCGATTTCTTGAACCCTGATTAGAGGAGAAGCTAACTGCTTGTCTATTTCCCCTTTTCTTTCCCTAAGTGCCAAATTGATACCATGAAGGTGCAATGATAATTCCAAATCTTTGTCGTTTTGTCTCTCCAAATTAAAGAGTTTGAGGACAAAGATAAGATTATATTGATTACATATCATATAACATACGAGGGAGAATTACAAGTATGCATCAAGAAGGAAATATTTAGAATTAGAACTAGGAAAAGTGGTTTTCTAGAAGATGGTTTTTAAAAATAATTTCCCTAGGTGTACTCTTAAATAATAATGTTAAAAAGTATCTTAGTAATTTAAAAGTACAAATACCTTATACGATTATTGATTTGCTTATTCTACCTTAGCCATATAATTTCCCTACATTTTCTTTCCTTTTCTAGTTTTATTTTTTTTCATGTCCTTTCCCTTATATTCTCTCAAAATTTCCTAAAATAAAACAAGTGTTAATAAAAAATAACAAATCTAATTTTTTTTACTTTTGTTCATTTCATATTACATCATTGTAGTTGTGACGCCCCAAACCCGGGGTCAGATTATTTCACCAGATCAACCCAGCGAATACAAGTTAAGAAAATCGGTAGTCTCCTTTGTACGGAGAGCTCTACTAATCTGATACACACATATACTTGTCCCAACGGAGTCGATATAATTCGACATGAGTAAGCGACCACTTGGGCCCATAAACAATACTCATCACAATATACCAACTATGAATCAACTATATCAATTGTTCTAAAGTTATTAAGTACTCTTATACAACATATATCAAAATTAGATAATTCTAATACATGTGGAAAATCATCAAAGCCACACTCGGCTTTCTTCGCTCGACCTCTAGGATGAGCCGTCCTCATACCTCCTGTACGTAAAATAATATCCCTCGACAGGGTGAGCTAGTGCTCAATAGTGGAATCACCCTAAGTGGGCTACTCTCCACCTAAGTGCAGTGCAATGTTCCAAAATAAACACACATTCAAGCAAATGCATGATCCTACTTGAATGTACACATGACTTGACTCGGATCAGAGGTCCTCGCAGGCTCCCTCACACTTGTCTAAGCCTCGCATGAGAAAACTAATTTCAAACAAAGTTATTTGTTTATATTTGTGGTCTACCCTCCGATCTAAGTAGTGGACCGTCTCCGATGTTATATTTTGTGGACTACCCTCCGAGATATATCAATTGGGCCGTCTCCGACGATTGATATTTTATATGTGGACTACCCTCCCAGATGTATATCAATTGGTAGTCTTTGACGATTGATATTTAGTATGGACTACCCTCCGTCATTATTATTGTTTTAGACAACCCTCAGAGATATTTTACATTCACTAGTCTACCCTCAGCTTGGTTCTATTGAAACTACCGCCATGCACTCACTCCCATCTCTCTGGGTGCCTGATTGCATATGAAATGCATTAATGATGCCATTTGATAACTCATATAACACATGCAAATATATCACCATGCATATATTCACATAATTTAAATCACACAATCATGTAATGTAATAATCAATTCATACATCAAAATTAGCTCCCTTGGGCTAATGATCATACAAGAGCAATTCCACTTGAATCACTCGACCAAACACATTTTCACAGAAATATATTTTTGATAACACTGTTTCGGGAACAGTAAAACCCTAGGTTACTGTTCCTATCAAAACACAAATTATCGGTTCACTTTGTGAACCCGTATTTCTCGGTCGATTCCGGCCTCATACACATCAAAGCACACATTTTCACATCAATGCCCAAACTAGGAACCCACATCAGCCCGTGGACAGTCACGGACTGTCCACATGGGTTTCAAAATCCAACATCTCGGTTCCAAGCTTTGGGCCAAGTCAAGCAACCCCTCAGACCTCATTCAAGCATAAACATTGTAAATACACTTAAGCAGAAAGAATAAAACTCAAGTAGGGAGAAACCCTACCTCTTGGAGTTTGAGTAAACTCCTAAATCCGAACCGCCCACCTGACCCTGCTCCGCGTAGAGCAGTTCTCCTTCTTGTCCCGAAGACCGCCGACGGTCGGATCTTCCACGATTCTAGAGAGAAGGTGGTCCCTCTCTCTCTAAAAACCAAACAACTCGGCTACTGGTTCTTTTCTCCTTCCTTTTCATGTTTTCTCCCCTTTTGAATTTGAGAAGATGAGTCATATTCCTTATTTTGTCTTTTTATGACTTAAACAAATCCCAAAATGCCTATTATGCCTTTTTTTTTTCCAGTTTTGACATTCGACTCTACCTCGGCCGTCCATTTTCATCATTTCTCTACTCATACCACTTATGGCACATGAGTACGTGTTATATGTGATTTTTGTTGCATCGAAATTCGTTTCTGACACGAGAAGCATGATACTTACTCAGCGTGCCGACTGGAAGCGTCTCGGAATTGTGAGGTACACGTGGTAACTAGTTTGGCGAGACGATTCAAACGGTCTGATCATTTCATCATCCAATATCTAGAGAATAAATTATGGATTTTTAATCGAAATTACAATTTCGTAACCGAAATTATGATTTTGCCCTTTTTCCAGAAATTGAAATTTCTCGGCTCTTACATTCTCCCCTCCTTAAAAGGAATTTCGTCTCAAAATTCAGGACAATCCACAATCAATACATGCATATCTGCTTAGCGCACTCTATCATGCATATGGCAGTCATTTAAATTTTAAACGACTAAACCACGTACTAGCCGTCCCCTAAACAAGAAAGGGATTGGTGACCCACTTGCTCGATATCTCGTGTTTCCCACGTTGACTCCCCGGCCTCCACGGTGCCGCCATAGCACTCTCTCACTGGCCTCACGGTCTTGCGTCGCAGAAGCACGATCCATGACTATCAACAGTACTGCTTGGTCCCTCCTCGAAGGTCACATCAGTGTCAACCTCGATCTGTCCCGATCCACCGCGCGAGCTGGATCTGGAGTATATTTCCGGAGCATGGAGATGTGAAACACCTTGTGGACACCTGACATGATGGGCGGTAATGCCAACCGGTACGCTACAATGTCTATCCTCTCGAGTATCTCGAAAGGTCCAATAAACCTCGGCGATAACTTCTCACGCTTGCCGAACCTGACCACTCCTCTCTTAGGCATCACCTTGAAGACATGATCCCGACCTTGAACTCACAGGGGTCGGCGTCGCACATTTGCATAGCTCTTACGTCGGCTACGGCGTGAAAACCGGTATGCGTATCAAGCTCACCTTCTCGGAGGTGTCTCTGTCGGTCGGGACCGGTGATGCGACTCTCTCCCACCTCGGTCGACATAATGGTGACTGCGTGGCCTCTATATAGTGCCTCATACGGTGCCATGCGTATATTCGCGATAGCGTTGTTGTAGGCGAATTCAACCTAAGAACCGTCTCCTCCCGTTGCCCTTATGATCCGGGACGCATGCTTTCGTAGCATGTCTTCTAATACTGTATAGTCCTCTCGAGGCCCGGCCATGCATACAGGGTGGAGCAATTTGTACTCATCGTCAGCCGTGTGCCCCTAGCCTTTGGAAACTCTTCCAAAAGTGTGTCGTAAACCTCGGGTCCCTATCCGACACTATGGATGCTGGTACTCCATGTAGTCGGACTATCTCTCGAATCTTCTTAGGCGAGAATCTCTCTCCAAGGCGAAGGTCATCACACGACTAGAAATGTCGTTTTAGGCGCCATTGGCTAGGTCCACTTATCCACCCGTCTGGCGACCATGTACGCAGCGTCAGTGGCAAGTGGGTCTAAAGTCCATCGTGGCGTGCTCCCACTTCCACTCGACCTCGATGGGCGAAGTAGCCTGGCGTGGTGCTCAGCCTTAACCTGCGACCTTACGTGAGACATCGTCGACAAAGTCCCCTCGTGTCTCTTCGTCGCTCCCGATAGTATTGGCGGCCCGAAGATCTGGTACATCTTCGTGCCACACAGATGCCACGACAAATCGAGAGTAGTGAAACTCACGAGAATCTCCTCTCGTCGGTCTTGGGGAACCACTGCCGAGTCCCCCTATATCGAAGACTACCATCTCGTGACGATTGACCCGCGTCACGAGTACCTAGCGTACTCGGTCCACTGTGGACACTATCTGCAACGATCACGCCGCTGGGACTCGATCACTCTGCTCAACAAGACGATTAGCCACTAAACTCCTAGCGTGCCTGAGTGCGCTCATTGTCTTTGCTAGCCCAAACTGTCCCATAGTCTCGAGCATCCGCCACTCCGAGAAGCTATACTAGCCAACGCTCCTCGTGACTTGGTGGGTGCGTCGGCCACCACATTTTGCGCTACCGGGATGGTAATGCAGTGAAGTCATAATCCTCTAGGAACTCCATCCATCTGCGTTGCCTCATATTGGATCGGCGTGGCCGGACTTTGCCGCGTGTTTGGTACACCTCGAACTCCTCGCGGTATAAGTAGTGGGGCCAAATCTTGACGAAGGTCGGCCACCAACTCCATGTCGGCGTGTGGTGTAATTCTGCTCGTGATTCTTTAAGCCGGCGAGAACCATAAGCTACTACCCTGGGATGCATCGGAGACACATCCCAATCCGGCCCTCGAGGCATCCTAATACTGCTTTGTGTACCCTGTCACATCAGGAACCATCAGAGATGGGGCTGAGTAAGTCTCCTCTTGACTCTGGACTATCTCCTCGCATCGGTCATCGATCAAACTTGACTGCTCCTTTCGGAATTCGACTGATCATAGGTCTTCGCTATCTGAGACATCGCCAATGAATCTCCGCAACAATACTTGGTAATCCCAGAAACTCGTATCTCGAAGGATTTGGCCTCTCGACTCATCAACGCCTCAGACCTTCTCTAGGTCGATGCCTCGATGCGACACCACGTGTCCCAATCTCCTCGATGGCGAGGAACTTCGTACTTCTTGAACTTGGCGTCTGGTGATGGTCTCTCAACAAGCGTAAAGCTTGATCCTCAAGTGATACTCATGCTCCCACTCACATTTGGGAGTAGATCAATGTCATCCACGAAGACTACTACAAGCGATCTAGATAGGGTTAGAATACCACCTATGCATGAGATCCGTGAATCTTTGTTAGGCGCGACCGTCGATCGAAGGGCATCGCAGTAAACTCGCGAATTGCCCATACTTAGCGTCCTAAACACTGTCTTGGGGATAACCGTCTCCCGCAACTCTGGTGATGGTAACGGTCGCGAGTGCATCTTAAGTAGACTCGCTCCTCTCAGCGATCAAAACAAATCAGCGATCCTCGGTAATGGAGTAGATTCTTGATCGTAACCGATTATTTGTCAGTAATCAATGCTGGTCGAAGGTCTTGTGTCTTCTTACATAAATAGAGCGAGCGCCCGTGAGTCGAAGTGCTCGATCCCAATGAACCCACTTGTCGCTCACATGGCGGACTACGAGTTCCCTACAACTCATAGGTGCCATCTGTCGCAGTCCTTAGAGATGGGTGAAATTACCGAGGGGTGTAACTCAATACCGAAGTCTGCATCCTTATGTGGAGGTAGTCCGGGGTGGCTCATGCGGAAAAACATCGCGCTACTCGCCGAACCACTTTCGGTGAATCTAAGTCTGGTCGCCTGCGTCCTCGGTAAGGCCCCTGGCTAGCCAGCCGCTAATTGTCACGACACGGACTCGTATATTGTGCGGGGCAAAATGCTTATCTCCTGAAACACCACGAGTGCGAGTCGTATTGTGGCGGTAACCCTCATGAGCTCTGATCGATGCGACCACGTAAGGTGTCGACCCGATCCATCCCGAGGATGACTTGAGACTTTCGACATGTCCATGATCCTCGAGGTCCCTTTGTGAGTAGAGTCGAGATCTCCAGCTGCAACCTCATTATATCATCCACAATTCTCGCCTAATCCCTGAGGAGAACTCACATACAAAAGGCTCTCGAGGTCATAGACCTCCCCAAGTGACTCGATCTGGCCCAGTACGTGTGAATGAATGCGACACCAAAATCAAATAACACTCTAGCCCCCGCCCAGGCGAGATAAACGTGCCACTGTGTATGGCGGGCGTCTGGCCGGCTCAGCACAACGGTTTGATGGCGTGAACACGCCCCTGGACCCTGATGCCTGCTGTGGGCCTGGGTCCTGCTGTCTCTGCCCATACTCTGGCCTCTCGGGCTGCACGTGAATGTGGGGTGGTGTGGCTCACCCCAGTGACCCAGCCTCTGGCTGTATCGTCTTTGTGGAGGAATGTCTTGTATCCTCACGTCACGCTCTTGCATTTGGGGCGTGATGTCCACGAGGAAACCCTGGGATCCACGTCTGCAGGGGCGATCCGGAGTCATGTGTCTGGCTGCGGTAATGGTAGCACACCATCTGTCACTTCTTGCAACTCTCATACGTCTGCCCGGTAGTGACTCTCATATGTCTTGCCTGGCCGGCAACTCTCATCTGTCCCTGGCCCGGATGGCCGTGACTCTGAGATCCTCGCGAACTAGAGGCTCTCTGCCTCTTCCTGACGGAGGAGGCGGCGTCCTTCTCTTTGCCACTAACACTCGCATCCAGGGTGTCAGAGCATCCTCTATCTCTCTCTATGGTCGAATTTGTCCGACCATGAATCCGTATCCGAGTAGGGCGAAGTCCTATACAATCATGAATGGACAACTTCAGTCCATTCTCAAATCTCCTAACCTTGACCAAGTCTATGGCCACGTAATCATCAACAAATCGTGCTAGCTCTGTGAACCTAGTCACATGATCCATCATAGTCATCGCCACACTGTGACTGCAGGAATACGAGCTTTCGCGATCCTACGGAAGAAATGCATTGCCCATGAACAGCTCCTGAAATTCTGCCCATGTCATCGCCTCTAGGTCTCTAGAGGTCCTTGCCACATTTCACTTATGTTTGGGCCTCACCTGCACAACTAGAAGCATTAGCTAATTACGATAAGTCGCGTCGAGTAATCTCTGTAACCTTTAACACTTTCTTGATCTGTGAACCAATGGTACGCCTGTTGGATCCTCCCAATGAATGTCGGAGGATGATGCGTAAGCCTCTAGGGTTACTAGGATCTTTGTCTACCTCTTTATCTTAGGCTTTTGTGCGATGCGATGCCGCAATACCTCGACCTCTCTGAAGATGCAGTGATCAAATGCGGTGGTATCGGCCGGGCCCTGTGGACACCACTCTACGTCCTCGTCCTCTGCTAGCCATCTACACAATTAACATGATAGTTAAATGCAATGCAGTATCTCTAAGGCTGAGCACGACCCAGGGACACTATTCATACAGAAAAAATTTCACATACCCCGTCAATGCATTTATAATAAATGCAATATAATTATCTTATATATTAAATTATAATTATATATAATTATCTTATATATAATACCCTAAACCCGGGGGTCCGTTGACTACCCGTCAACCCGCGGGATACAAGTGGGTGTCGGGTTACCCGACACCACTTGGCATCGGGCGAGTCTCCTTTGTACGGAGAGCTCTGCAATCTGATGCCCTTATACTTGTCCCAAACAGTCCAATATAATTCCAACATGAGTAAAATGGCCACTTGGGCCCATAAACAATACTCATCACAATATACCAACTATGAATCCAACTATATCCAATAGTTCTAAGAGTTAGTAAATTACTCTTATACAACATATATCAAAATTAGAGAATTCTAATACATGTGGAAAATCATCAAAGCCACACTCGGCTTTCTTTACAAACTCATCCTCTAGGACGAGCCGTCCCCTCGCACGCTCCCTGCACTTGTAAAATAATATCCCTCGACAGGGTGAGCTAATGCTCAGTAGTGGAATCACCCTAAGTGGGCTACTCTCCACCTAAGTGCAGTGCAATGTTCCAAAATAAACACACATTCAAGCAAATGCATGATCCTACTTGAATGTCTACATGACATGACTCAGGATCCAGGAGTCCTGCATGGGCTCCCTCACGCTGTCTAAGCCTGCATGAAAGACTAATTTCACACAAGGTATTTGTTTATATTTGTGGTCTACCCTCCAGATCTAAGTAGTGGACGTCTTGATGTTATATTTGTGGATTTCCCTCAGGGAGAAATATATCAATTGGTAGTCTCCGACGATTGATATTTTTAGTATGGACTACCCTCCGATCATTATTATTGTTTTTAGACAATCCTCCGAGATATTTTACATTCACTAGTATACCCTCCGAAACAGTTCTCTTGAGAAACTACCTCATGCACTCACTCCCCCATCTCTCTAGGGTGGCAGTGCATATGAAATGCAGTAATGATATTTGATAACTCATATAAC
Organism: Tetrastigma voinierianum; assembly: GCA_016808115.1. Taxonomy (NCBI): domain Eukaryota; kingdom Viridiplantae; phylum Streptophyta; class Magnoliopsida; order Vitales; family Vitaceae; genus Tetrastigma; species Tetrastigma voinierianum. Next base: position 86,456 of record JAEQBH010007472.1, on the reverse strand, counting down.
ACATGCAATATATCACCATGCATATATTCACATAATTTAAATCACACAATCATGTAATGTAATAATCAATTCATACATCAAAATTAGCTCACTTGGGCTAATGATCATACAAGCAATTCCACTTGAATCACTCGACCAAACACATTTTCATAGAAATATATTTTTGATAACTGCTTGATTTAGAACGATAAAACCACAGAGTTACTATTCTATCAAAACACAAAGTATCGGTTAACTTTGTACAGACCCGTATTTCTCGATTCGACCTCATATATCAAGCACACATTTTTCACATCAATGCCCAAACTACAGGAACCACATCAGCGCGGTGGACGGTGCAATTTGTCCATGGGTTTCTAAAATCCAACACCTCGGTTCCAAGCTTTGGAACCGATCAAACGGCCCCTCACGGCCTCATTCAACGCAAACATTGTAAATACACTTAAACGAAGAATAAAACTCAAGTAGGGAGAAACCCCTACCTCTCGGAGTTTGAGTAAACTCCCTAAATCCGGTACCCACGCGAAGCCCTCTCCGCGTAGAGCAGTTCTCCTTCTTGTCCCGAAGACCGCCGACGGTCGGATCTTCCACGATTCTAGAGAGAAGGTGGTCCCTCTCTCTCTAAAAACCAAACTTTCTTCGACTCTTGGTTCTTTTCTTCGTCCTACGTTTTCTCCCCCTTTTGAATTGAGAAGATGAGTCATATTCCTTATTTTGTCTTTTATGACTTACACAAATCTGAAATGCCTATTATGCCCATTTTTCCTAGTTTTGACGGTGGCTCTACCTCGGCCAGTCCATTTCATCATTTCTCTACTCATACCACTTATGGCACATGAGTACGTGTTATATGTGATTTTCGTTGCATCGAAATTCATTTTACGGCACCCGAAACGCGATGCCTCGAAAAACGTGCCAACTCCGACTGTCTCGGAATTTGACAAAATTTTACGTGGTGGCTAGATTTCGCGAGACGATTCCAACGGTGCAATTCGTTTCATCATCCGAGATCTAAAGAATAAATTACGGATTTTTAATCGAAATTACAATTTCGTAACCGAAATTACGATTTTACCCTTTCTCCAGAAATTGGAATTTCTCGGGTCTTACAGTAGTATTCTATCTTTGGATTCGAACCTGGGTTATCCCAGAAACCCATCTCACCCCCTTTATCACTTGAACCAGACTCAAGGATATGATCAATCTAATTTGAGTAGCTTAATATTTGTATTGTAATAAATTGATTATAGGAAAAAGTGCGTTTGCATGCTCTATAAATAGGATTAGGGAGAAAAGAAAAACCAAACATATAATATATATATATATATATATATATATATATATATATATATATATATATATATATATATATAGAACCCGATGCATTTTAGTAGAATTCTTTGCACAATACACCCGGCCTTGGAAAAAAGCTGCGGGACAAATTTGTGACCTCTCCAATCCAGCCACTCCCCTGTCCCTCTCGGCTCTCCTACATGCACGCTCCACACGATCTCTTTTCTTCATTTTTTCTTTTCTTTTCAGCCATTCCATTCAAACTCCCATCTTTCAACTAGTGCTCAAACTAAGAGCTTATTTGGTTCAGCTGATAGTCGAAAGTTGATAGCTGGTAACTGATAGTTGGTAACTAATAAATTATTGTTTGGTAAAATAGTTGATTAGAAGTAATTAGTGAAGATTAATTTGCATATACAGTATGATAGAAAAAAAAAAACAAATGCATATATATATATATATATATATGAAAAAATAGACAAAAAATAAATTATAAAAATTTATAACCATAAATAAAAAATATGAAATAAATTTTTATTTAACCATATATAATATTATTTCATAAATAAATAAATTTATGTTTAATAATTTATGAAATTTGTATTGCTATTTTTGTAATATTATTTATAAATTTATGAATAAATTTCATATTTATGGTTAATTATAATTTTATAAATAAAAAAAACTTTATTTATGGTTATAACCATGAGTAAAATTATTTATAACCATAAGATATTATTTATTTCATTTATTATTTCTTATGGTGGATAATAAAACTTTCATATTATTTCATACAATATAAATAAATTTTAATAATTATAACCATGCAAAAAATTATAATATTTCATATTATTTATAATTTATGAATAAGTTTATAAAGTTATTTTATAAATAAAAAATAATATGAGATTATAAATTTAACCATAAATAATAATATTTCATAAAAATAAAAAGAAAAATTATTTATGGATATAAATTTTTATAATTTCATATTATTTTCTATGAATATAATAATAAATACAAATTTATAACCACAAAAGTCATATTATGTCATATAATCTATAAATTATAAAATTATAAAAATCCTAAAATTACTTAACTTTTAGGATAAAAAAAGGGAAATTTGTCATTTTAATAAGAGTGGATTCGAAAAAGTTACGATTTATAACTTTTTTTTTTCCATCCGTAGCTGATTATGAGTATTTACCAAATAGCCTATAAGAGCTAATTGAGGGTAAATAAGCTATCAGCTCCCTCAATCAGTTCAACCAAATATGTCATAAATTTAATAAAAAATAAAAACAAATAGTTGGAGTAGGAATGGGAGATGATCAAAAAGAAAAGAAGAAAAGGAGAAGGAAAAGCAAGGCCGGAGTGGAAAGCATGAAGGAGAGGAGATGAAGGGAATGACCAGAGTATAGAGGATATTTTGGTCCTAGTATAGCTGGTGTTGCTATGTTAGTGCATGAAAGAAAATTTACTATTGGAAAAATAATATATGTGAGCTTATTAAATGCTATTATATAGATTTATTAAAAATAACACTGCTCTAATTGATGTTAAATAATGGGTTGAAGCATATAATAAAGTATGGTATATTATGTGTAGATATCATCTAGTAAATTTCTAATTTTATGATGGGTAAAATCGGAATGTTACTAATTAGCTTTTTCAGGGTTATGCTCCCTTATATATACGTATTAATCTTTCTTTTTTATGCATCCCATCACCAAAGAGAAATAAAAAGGAATCTCGAATATACATATTATACAGAAAGATCCAACAATCTTCAATAACCTATGGTTCCAAGTATGTTTTCGTATTTATTGTAGTATTATAATTTTTAATATTTTTTACATAGATCTTAGGACTATTTTGTTTGGATTATAAATTTTAGGAATGTTGTTGTTGATGGATAGATGAGATCAGTTTTAAATCCAGTTATTTTACAATTCGTATTAGAATGTATGGTTCTATGTTGAATCATTAAGATTTTTTTTTTTAAGTTTTATTTTATTTTATTTGTGGGTAGTATTTCAAATACGCGAATTTTTAAGGCACATGAGGTTTTTTTTTAATTGTCCATGCATCATAGATTGTATATATAATCGTTGGATCGAGGATTGACTTGTTTCGATTGAGGGTTTAAGGTAAAAGCAATCTCTCTATTGTGGGGCTTAATGACGGGGGTTTGAGAATTATATATATATATATATATATATTAAGAAAACATGAAACGATTGGGATTTACACCCGATATTTTTTTAAGGAAAGTATCTTTTGAGGTAATATTAATTTATTCTTTAATGAATAATTTGAAACATTTAATATTATGTTTCATGTTTCCACGATTTACAGCATGGTTTCCTTGTTAATTAATATGCGATCTGAATATATATATGGAATTTTCAAGTAACTTTCTTTGATCAATTTATTATTGTTATTTTTATTATTATTGATTGATAAAAGCCTAAAATTAATTAATAATTAAATTCAATTTTTGGATGTAACATTTGTTCACATGGAAAACCTTATAATTATGACACATTTACTATCGTAAGTATGTATGCAATTCGGCCAAGTACTAACCTTCCTTTGGGCCAATTAATACTTGCATGAATATACATATACAAACATCGACATTTTCATAAACCATATACAAAGGTCACTTTGATGACATGTTGTTTGATAAGTTTATTTATGTCGAGTCGAATAGACTTATTGTTTGATAGAATTTATTGTGAATGTTTGACTATTGCACAAAGAAACTGCACAGGATTAATATTGCGGTCCAAAAACTAAATATTGATGTTGTGCTTGGTATCTTGTGACGGGACTCACCAAATATTTGAATTAAGTGAGCTTTGCTTATTTTGTTCAACTAATGCTTCTGCTCCTATAGTATCTGTTATATAAATTCCATTCACATTCTTAATGAGACCAACTTTAAGGATTGTAAAGAGAATGTTTTAATCGTCCTTGGCTATATGGATTTGGACCTTTCTCTAAGGATTGATCAACCTCCACCTCTCACTATGGATAGCTCTGCTCAAGCTAAAAAGGAATTTGAGAGGTGGGATCGTTCAAATTGAAGGTGTCCTACCACTTAAAGAGTTAACAACTCTCAAGGTAAACTCAATTTCAACAAAGGGGGTCAAAACCAAGGTATACAAACAAGATCTAGTGTGTGTGTGTGTTATCTGAGTTCCCAGAAAAGAAGCATTTGTAAACTTATTTTAAAGTTTCTGGGTTTGTGCTTGGTGGAGACCCCGGAGACATTACAGGATCTTAAGATTTCATGATATTCACATTTATGAAATTCACATTTATGCAAAATAAGAATTTATTGTTACTAACCTGGATCCATAATGACAACGAGTCTTAATGAAATATTATCTATTTACATCCCTTTACCCATACGATTTCATTCTCTAGCTTTCAGTTCGTGATGGTGAAATTTTCTCAAGAGAGACTTTTATGGGCAGGGAGAGGACTCTTATTAAATGGATTAATTAAAAATTCAAAATTTTAAATCCTTTACCGCTTCCATCAAGCGGTGCCACCTTATACCAATAAATTGAGTGATTTATAATATTAAATCTAATATTATCTGCAGGTCGACTAGAATAATTGAAAACATTCTTACATTCTCACTTGACTCATGTGATAATGCGCATTACTACATTCATTCATTGGCTTCATCATAAAATCATAATTAAGAATAGAAGCCAACAAGAGTCATGGCGGTTGTACGTCATTATACGACATAGTTCATACATGCACCAACATACTAATTCTCTTTGCTTTCTCTGAACATTATTCATAAGTGAGATATATTTGAGGAGTCCAAATGTTATTATCTCATTCAAAGTAAGTCCACATTTACCAATCATCATCAAAATTATGTATACACATAAGGTATAAACGGGGAAAATTCATAAACTTGTACTTTAATGGGCTCAGTGTCGATATACATTATCTTGTGAGATCAATGATTCATAAATCATTAGACGCAGAGCCCATTAACCAACATGACGATAAATGTTTAGGCGGTAACCCTTTTGTCAAAGGATCGGCAGATATAAGATTGGTGCTGATATGTTCTATTGACACTCTTTGTTTACGAACACTCTTCTTTACTTGACAAAAGTATTTCAATTCCGCTAGCAGCATATTTGGAATACTTATCATTTTTACTAAAGAAGGCTGGCTAACGAATTGTCCTGAAAAAAAATTTTCAGCCCGATGCGGTATCTTAAACAATCCCAAGCTGAAATAAAGTTCATGACCATTTAGCTTGAGCTTATGGCCTCAATGACGTAAAATTGACTATGACAAATAACAAATATTGGATATTTTACATCTTCCCAGAGATATTTCAGGTAAGAATGGAATGCCATGAATATGGTTTTAAATACTCTATAGCCATTACTCGTCAGTATGAATATCAATTGCTTCAAGATGATCGGATCGCCTATAAGTAAGCATGTATTCTTTTGTTCCTTGCAGATATCTTAGAACCTTGTTTGCGACTTTCAATGATCTAACCCGAGTTACTTTGGTATCTTTGACATTCCCAACTATGAAAACATATGCGGTCTTGTACAAATGCGAGCATGCATTGGGCTCCCAACAACGGATATGCAATTTGCCTGTTGTTTGATTCGATCATTAAATGGACATTGCATGAGACTAAATTTGTCTCCTTTACGATTGGAGCAGGCGACAGTGCACGTGAGATCTCTCACAAACTTTTTATTTATATGGATTTTTGAGACATACCTAACATTCCTTGATCTAATGGAATATCTCTATTCAATCACATCGTTGCCTCACCCATATCTTTCATTTCAAAAGGTTATTAGAGAGAAACCTTTTCCGTTTCATATAAGAGATGAAGATCGTTAGTTGCTAGTAAGATATCATCAACATATAGAATCAGAAATATAAACTTACTCCCACTGACTTTCAGATATATACATCGATCAACGGTGTTTTCTTTAAACCCAAAAGAAACAATAGTATCATTGAACTTAAGATACCATTGTCGGAAGCTTGTTTAAGTCCATATATTGATCTTTTCAGTTTACACACCATATGTTCCTTTCCTTTTCTATAAAACCCATTGGATCCATATAAACTTCTTCATTTTAAGATTTCCATTTAAAAGGCGGTTTTCACATCCATTTGATGTAACTCTAAGTAAGTAATGAGCTCTTTAAAGCCATGATAATAATTCTAAATGAATCTTTTTAGAGACGGTGAAAAGGTCTCCTTATAGTTAACATCATCTTCACGAGTAAAGCCTTTGGCGGTAATCACGGCCTTGTAGCGTTCTAAGTGCCACGAAGTCACGTTTGGTCTTAAAGACCATTGCAACCAACCTTCGATGACCTTACGGTAATTGACAAGATCGAGACTTCATTATGTACCATAGACTTTAACTCATCTTTCACTTGGCTTAACCATTTATCGAAATTAACATTATTCATGGCTTGTGAAAATATCCTTTGGGTCATTTCAATTCTAAGTCACTTTACGACTCGTGTAGGTATACCACAATCATTAAAATAGTGATCTCTTTTCTCTTTGAGATCTCCTTAATCTTATTAGTTTGTGATTCATCTACTCCAGGTTCATTAATCACAATTTCATTATGAGTAATGGGATCATTAATTTGTCCTTCATATTGTTCATCAGGGTTATTAATTGGTTCGATAACTTGAGGAACAATTGGAGGAAGAATAGCTTGATTAGGGATACAAGTTAAAGGAATTTGTACCCTCATTTCTTTAATATCCACTTTTTGGGGTGTTTCTTTCCCCGGTGCCGTCATTCTCGTGATTCGCATTCCCGATTCTATAATCCTTGTAATATGGTTAGGGCAATAAAATCTAAACCCTTTCGACTTTTCTGGATAACCAATGAAATAACCACTAATTGTTCTTGCATCCAGTTTATTTTCGTGTGGATTATAATATCTAATTGCAAGGCGTGAGCATGTAGGTGCCTTAGACTAGGTTTCCTTCAGGTCAGTAGCGTTTAGGTGTTTTTTGAGCCTTATAAGATTTATTTTGCAAATACATGGCGATCTTTGAAACATAAGTCCACAATGAAATAGTAAAGATGCATTACCTATACTCTAACCATATCTAACAAGTTCTGTCTGCATGTACCGATACACCATTTTGTTGTGGTGTGCACGGCGTATATTGTGCATATACCATATACCACGCTTTTCTAGAAATCTAGCAAATGGACCGGGTGTTGTCCTTTTCATCATAACTTCCATAATATTCACCACCTCTATCGGATACTTACAGATTTTCACATTTTTATCAATTGCCTTTGACTTCATTAATGAATTCTAAGGCACTTACGACTGAGATTTTCATGTAGCAAATAAACATAACCATAACGTGAAAAATCATCAATAAAAGTGATAAAATATTTTTCTTTATTAAAGAAGCCCGACATCAAGGTCCACATATATCGGTGTGTATTATTTCAGAAAATTGTGTGCTTCTTGTGGCTGCTTTCTTAACTGTGTGTCTTGTGTGTTTTCCTTTAATACAATCCCACACATACCTTAGATCAGTAAAATCCAAGTTTGGAAGGATTTCATTCTTTGCTAATCTTTCCATTCGTTCTTTGGAAATATGTCCCGTCGTTTATACCCTGAAGTAAGCGGTTGTTCATTAGCTAAACCACGTTTAGTACCAACATTATGATGCGGGGTCATAGAGTTCCAGCATATGGTGTCGAGTTACTTTATATAATCCATCACATAATGTACCACCGCCCAATCATACATGTGTTTTAGTACTAAGCGAAACAACAACTACCAAATTTAAATACATATCACGACTCATCGAAGTTTGGAAAGTGAAACTAAATTTCTAGATATACTAGGTATAAAGGGGTCTCGATAAGTCGAATGATGTCCAGCGTCGAGAATAAGGCGGTGAAGTCGACGGCTTCCTTTGGAGCTTTAGTTCGAGTTGCCCATTAGGACAAATTTCTCATTGGTCTTGTGGTTTGGATTGAGGAATCCACGCATTATATTAGAAACATGAGTTGTACATCGAGAATCATGACCACCTGAGTGTTGTGAACTTGACCAAATATGATTCGAGAAACATACACCAAGCATTATGTTTACCTTTAACTTTTCGAACCAAGCCTTACGTGCGGAACAATCTTTTGGAAATGCCGGTCTTCTTACAAAGTAGCGCTCCCACATCCAACTTTAGGCCCCTTCTTATGAATCTTAAAGCGGCTCTTCGAACTTTGGTGGCCGCACTATTTACTTGCATGTTTCCCTTTTCTTTCCGGCTCCCTGATTGGTTACATAATTAATAGAGTGAATTCCTTGGTTTTTAAGTCTACGGTCTCTTCCTAAACATACTATACGGTTCATGCACATTCACTTGTCCTTCATGTTATTATAGTTCATTTGGAAGGGACCATACTCACTTAGTAGGAGTTAAAATAGGCTATCTGAGAAACTTTCATCCACCTCCATTCCTAATGACTTAAGCCTTGCTGACAAATTAGTCATCTCAATTACATGTTCATGCATAGTACGAGAACCATCAAATTTCATGGTGGTTAAAGTACTCATTATCGTCCCAGCAAGAGACTTATCAGCTGTTTGGGAGCGCTCTTCCACAAACTTTAACATTTCTTTAGCATTATCAGTTTTAGGGAGAGCTGTCTTAATGTTGTTTGCTATGCTCATTCGCATGTACATCAAACTCAATCTGTTTGACCTTTCCCAGGTTTTATAATGATTCTTTTCTTATTGTGCTCAATATCTGTAGGCTTTTCGACTCGAGTGCCAAATCTAGATCCATTACCCCAGGTAAAATGGATTTGTTCACTCCATTCAGAAAAATTAAGACCATTAAAAACTGGAACATACGAGAAATGCGAGTGCACAGGCATTGTTACTGCAAGAAATATCATAACATTAATGTTTGGATCTTGATATTAACATGCTTAATAGACTAAGAAAACATATCGTAAATATAATAATCATATATTGATGTTCACCTTTGGGCAATCCATCAATATACTACATATAACATAATGATGCTAAGAAATTTAACTTAATTTGATAAAGATAAATGCAATAGTTAGATGTATCTACTATCTTTGGATATATAAACACAACATAACTACTATTGCATTCATATTACTAACATTCATGTTCATAAGTTATTAGAACAAACAATCAGCCTTTGGGTGATCCTTAAGCTATTCTAACAATGAATCACAATCATTCCTGAAATTATTCATATCACATCATTTATAGCATCATTATGAAACAATTGTAATTTCTTAAATAAATAGAAAGCATCATAAATGAATAAGCAAACATTCAAATTGAATTATAACACTTATGGGTGGGCCACTTTGGTGACTAACCAGCCGGATTACAAATTTTCAATTTATTTATTCTATGTATTAAAAGAAAATTTTCTTTAAATGTTTCACATAAGGTTATACATAAATATTGCATAAAATAGAGAAGTATAACATGTATTGCTGCTTTGATGGTTGTAAAACCTTTATAAATCAAGGAGGAATGCCACATTAATTCATGGTTTCCAAATCCCTTTTTGTTAAAAATTTTGTTTTTATTAAGCAAATTCAAATCTCTTGCTTCCATTGAAGTGCGGATTATCATAACAAAATTTGGATAAAACCAAATTGGGATATAACAAAGTGTATGAGGATAATATCACTTTTGGAAGGATAATTAATAATTAACCGGATAGCTATTCAAAGTAAGCGTAAGATAATTATAATAATAAAAAAAAAAATTACTATAAAAAATTAAAAATATAACATACACCAGATTCTTCTTTTGGTAAGAGGTAATCTTTTTTTTTATTAAATAATCTTCATAAAACACTATAATTTGAATTTCAACAAAAAAATAGATAATCTCCATAAAACACTATAATTTGAATTTCAATAAATTCAAGAAATTTAAACAAAAGGGAAGGAGATCGGCTTTTAAAGGAACAATAATGATCTAAATCATAAAAATAATATTTTGAAAAACAAATAAGCTACTATAAAGCATTATATTAAACTTGGAAAATCATGAATCTCTAAACCTTTGCTGCGATACCACATGTAAACTTATTTTAAGGATTTCTAGGTTTGTGTAGCAGTTAACAGACGAGGAACATTCTGAGATCTTAAAGATTTCATGATATTCCGCTTGTAAAATTCACATTTATCTGAAAATAAATTTGTTGTAACTAACCTAGATCCATAATGACAACGAGTCTTTAAGCAATCTTATCTCATTTCATCCTTTACCACTTACAATTCATTCTACGGCTTTCGGTTCGTGATGGTGAAATTTTCTCAAGAAGACTTTATGAGCGGAGGGACCATATTAAATGGATTAATTTAAAATTAAAATTTTCAAATCCTGCGGCTTCCATCAAGCGGTGCCACCTTAAAACCAATAAATTGAGTGATTTATAATATTAAATATATGTTATCACGAGTCAACTAAGAATAGTGAAAACATTCTTGCGGCTTCTTGATATAAGGGGTGGCGAGCTAATCCATCCTGACTAATTATGCACATAAATCGTAATCCTAGCAAATGCCAAAGTATTCCACATGATGGTTCACACAATTGAGGTTCAACAACATTCAAGTGTGCTCCAATTAGTAAGCATGATATCCAATTCAACTCAAGTAAGACACGAAAATACATAAAACAAAATGAAAAATGCACATGCAAGGATACACAAACACATAAGCATACATAGAAACTAACCAAGCAAAAACAAAAAATTTAGATTGATAGTAAGGCTCACTATCAACTGCATTGAAAGGTATTCCATTGAAGAGAAAAAATTTAGAGATGGCTTTACCCACTTTCTTTGCAGCTTCAATGGAAAAAAAACTTTTTATTGATTTTTGTTTGGGGCTTTATGTAGGGATCAATCCCTTTGGAGTATGTTAGCTCCCTTCTCTTATCACTGAAGCCATATCGAACCCAGCAATCTGACACCTGAGAGTTTGCGAGAGAGTACCGCCCCTCTCATCTTCAGTGTCTACTTCTTCAAAAAAATGATGACTTTCTCTCATTGCATATTTCATTTGCCTTCTTTTGAAATCAGTCATCATGAATTCCTCAATTTCATCAGAATCAGCCTCATCAATTTTATTAAAATGTTCTTCATTTAAAGAACTTATAAGACATTCCTTTTTTTTTTTTTCATTTGAATTTTTTCATTCGAAGCATCAGACATATACAATTTAATGCTTCGTGACACTTGCGAGTACACTTAGGCATCCTCTTCTGCTTGTCCCAGGAATGTGTGCAATGTGTTACTTTAATCTTGTTATACCTCTGATGACAACTTTTCACAATACTTACATTGGAGGTTCTTCTATTACCAGAATGGTTGTGTGCATGCTCAGTAATATCATGTTTTGGAGCCATTCGAGAAAATGTTCACTAACCATGTATAAAAGTAAAACAAAAATATCATACAATTAAATTATTTCAAATATAATTGTTCTTTCCAACAAAATTAAATTTCTACTACAGTGGTAAATAAATTTTATATAATTTCTATACCTCAAATTAAGTAAATTAAAAGTGTTATTTTAGTTAGAATTTAAGAAGAGAATTATAATAAGTATCATGTGTTTTTAAAAGATATACATTTTTACTTGCCTAAATCAAAATGAATGAAATATGGAGAAAAAGATCAATAAATATTTATAATTATTTTATCTTATTTAATTTATAATATATTACCATATTCATTTTAATATTAATACAATTAGATTAATTAATCAATAAATAATAGTATATGTTATCATATTAATTTTTCCATTATTCTTATTTATGTTTGCTTTTGATAAATTATTAATTTTGAATTAATCTTATTTATATTTAGAAAAATAAATAAAATAATATTATTTAATATTTTATATTGTTCACAAAAATATGATTTATGGTTTTGTTAATTTATTATTCTTATTTTATTTATAATATATTACCATATTTATTTAATATTAATACAATTAGATTAATTAATCAATCAATAATAATATATGTTACCAAATTAATATTTCCATTATTCTTATTTATGCTTTTTTTCATAAATTATTTATTTTGAATTAATCTTATTTATGTTTGGTAAATAAATAAAATAATATCTATATTTTTATTTATATTTTTGCAAAAAAATGATTATGGTTTGTTAATTTATTATTCTTATTTTGTTATAATATTATAATCTGAAATTAATTAGAAGTTGCTAAATACATTTTTGTTAAATATATTTTCAGATTGGAAACACGGAAAAAATGGGGGTTGGAGGGTTTTGGGAGTGCTAAATACGGTTTACGAAGGCCCGCTGACTTCATTTGGTCTTTTTAAAAAGCCAAAACAATGTCGTTTTAGCCCACCTATTTTAAATTATGCATATATACCAAAGCGGCGTCGTTTTGAATCTGTGAGTCCATGGCTTCGTTCCCGAATCGATTATCACTTATGCATGACGTTGTTTGGGTAAAAAGTGACAACTTATGCAAAGCGGCGTTGTTTTGAAGTTTTGGTAACCCTAGCGACCGTTTTTGTGTTGTATTTAAAGTAAAATAAAAATGAAATGACATGTTTCTGTCCCTCTGAGAGACAAGCGAAGTCTTTTTTGTGGAGCTATCCCGAAAAGAGGCCTTATTCTGTAGTCAAGCCGAGAGAAAAATTGCAAAAATGAAGGGGGAACGAGGGAAGAAGAAGAAGGCGAAGAAGAAGTGGGCGCATACACACACCTTTGCATTATCTGCTCCTGACTCAAAGTAGATGATGCGCCTTTAGGGTTTGGAGAATGGAGATCTTCGAGCCTGAGGTTTTGAACCATGCGGCGGCCAACGAGCCTAAGGAGGTAAGTTAGGTTTTAGTTTTGTTCATTTCCTCCTCTTCTTCCATTCTTCGTTTCTTCTTGAAATTTGGTACAAAATCTCGAATCTAGGGTAAGTTAGAAGTTTTGTTCTTTGCGGAGTTTCGATTTTGCTTTAGGGCAAGGGTTCAAAATCATAAATTTTTGTATTGTTATTGTTGTGATATGAAATTTAATCATATTTGTTTGGCTTTGAAGGAATCTACAGTTCGGAAATTTTTCAACTTTATAGTTCTTGCATCTTGAGGGATTCGATTTTTGTTTCCTTCGAATCGACCAAGTGATCTCAGGGAACTCGGTTGGAGTCCATGAGTTTAAGTGACTCAAATCAGCAGTCTTGTATTTGGTGTTGAGGTATCGGCGGTTAAGCAGGAGTCGGTTACGGGCCAATGAATCATATGGACTCAGCAGATTTTTGAGACACGATTAGGAGAAGCTAGCGCTTGTCTATTTCTATTCTTTAAGTGCCAAATTGATACCATGAAGGTGCAATGATAATTCCAAATGCTGTCGTTTTGTCTCCAAATTAAAGCTGAGGACAAGATAAGATTATATTGGTCTATATCATATAACATACGAGGGAGAATTACAAGTATGCATCAAGAAGGAAATATTTAAGAATTAAGAACTAAGAAAGTGGTTTCTAGAAAGATGGTTTTAAGAAAATAATTTCCCACTACAAAAACAAATTCTATTTAGCGACGGATTTTAGCTACGGATTTTATCCGTGCTACAACAACCACTGATTAATGACGACAACCAACTTAGCGACCGACACGGACGGGATAATATTCACGCCAAAATAAGGCTGTGAAGTCAAGGAGTTGTTGGGACAGCTTAATTTTTGATTATCGCTCCGCCGCTATAAAACTTTTTAGTATTTTAGCTAAACAAATTATGCTGGGAATCAGACGATTTTAAGGCCGTCGCTAATTTAGCCACGGATATCGGGCCTGGCCGCTATGGAACTTTCAGTATTTTAGCTAAAAAATTATGTTGGGAACTTTCAGTAATTTAGCGACTGATTTCACGTTGTCGTCAGCTAATTTAGCGACTCGATTCTTATTACTGCCGCTAATTTGAAGAACGGATTTCAAAGTGCCATCACTAATTTACGACGATTTCACGCCGCCGCTAATTTAGCGATTTCCGACATCGGGCTCGCCGCTATGAAACTTTCAAGATTTTAGCTAAAAATTATGTCGCAAACTTTCAAGAATTTAGCGACGGATTCTATTACCGCCGCTAATTTGCTACCGATTTTTAGTGCCTACTAATTTAGCGACGGATTCTTAGTGCCGTCGCTAATTTAGCGACGGATTATCAGTTCCGTCGCTATGTAACTTTCAGTATTTTAGCTATGGAACCCCCTTAATCTTGTCCCACATCGGATAGAGATAAAAAATTGAGGGTCTTTATATACCACTACAAAAAACAGCCGATTTAGCGATGGATTTTAGTGACGGATTATATCCGTTAGAAATTAGCGACGGATTAGCGACGGAAACCAACTTAGCGACCGATTTACCGACGGATAATATTCCGTCGCCAAAATAAGGCTGAAGTCATGAGCCATTAGATAGGGCGACGGATTATCGTCCGTCAAGAGAGTTACGATTCGATGACTGGACGATAATATTTCATTTGAAATTAAGGCGGAAGTCATCGACCATTAGGTAAATGACGGATTATCGCTTCCGCCGTTATATTAGCGACTCGACATCGTCCGCGCTATGTAACTTCGCATTTTAGCTAAAAATGAATCCGTCGCTAAATTTAGCAAATGTTTAACTATTTATATTATTATGAATATTGCTTTGATTCAAGAATAGCATGATAAAATGTCTCGATAATTACTATTTTTTAAACTATTTTAGTTTATATATTAATATTATTTTTCTCTATATGGTTATAATTATTTTTTTCTCATAATTAATGGAACTTTAATAAAAAGAATTTAAAATATTATTTATTGAATTAATCATTTAAAATTTTGGTTGCTAACTTTTGTTTTTGTTACAACGGAAGCAAATTTATGCTAACTTTGTGTACGTATTATAATAGTTAGTAGTTTTTTTTGTGAAACAATTATTTATAAAATAATTATTATATAATATAATAAATATGAAAATAATAACAATAAAAACATATAAAATAAATAGAAAAGTATTACTAAAAAATAAAATCTTTATTACAAAATGTAAAATTTTTTCTATAGACCATATTATTTCTATTTACAAATATAAATATGAAATAATTATACAACATGCCATAAACCATATTTTATATTTTTAATATAACTTTGATATCATTACTTTACCAAAACAATGCCCTCGTTTATTTTAGACGCACAACTACGTTTCATTGCTTATTTCCCTAAGTCACTTTATTTTATTTTTTTGCAACCTCAAGTCACTAACCTAAACCTAAAACTTATTCTCTCTCGCTTTAGACAAGAGTTCCAAATTCCTGCCGCTCTTAATCCAATGTACCGCTGGCCATCATCACGGCCACCATCATCGCCTCCACCGCTATCCATCACCGTCATCTTCGGCCACGCCAAGCAAAGACCACCATCATTTTCTTCCTCGCTTTGCTCAAAAGTCTCGTGGTTTTGCTTGCAAAAACTCATGCGCCAACGTAAAATCGCAGCACCAATTCTCAGCACGGAATCGTGGATGTCTGACTCTGACACGGTTGATGATTTTATTTTGTTGGTATGCTGTTCTTCTTCTTTGATATAATCTCCAGCTTTTGATCCGTTTGTATTTGTAAGACCCGAGAGCCAATTTCTAATAAGCTACAGAAAATCGTACTGACATGTCTATAATCCATAAAAATTCAGAATTAATTATCTAGATCTCTGATGATGAAACGGATTGCACCGCTGGAATTGTCTCGCGAAATTCCAGTTAGCACGCAAATTTCGTTATTTTCGAGATGTACTGAGCCTAAAGACGCTTTCGGCGCATCCGCTTCTCGAACCCAGAAAATACTTCTCGACGCGATTTAAAGTCACATATAACACGACTCATGTGCCATAAGTTGTGCGGAGTAGAGAAATGATGAAAATGAACTCGCCGAGGTAGTCGGTAATATCAAATCCGGTAAAAGAGGGACGAATGTCATTTATGGGGATTGATTGTCACAAGAGGACGAAATGAATACTTTCTTCCCCCACAAGTCAAATGAGAAAACGCTGCAGAGGCTTTCATTTTGTGAGATGTAGTGGCGCCATTTTTTGAGAGCTTAGAGAGAGAGGGTGCTTCAAAGATCCCGCAATTCCGACCGCTGATTTCAATGCAGCAGTTAAGGGAAAACGCTCTACGCTGAGTAAAGCCGCTGCATCCCCTGGATTATAGTTGGAAAACACAAACTCCAAAGAGGTGATTTTCTCCCTACTGGCTGTACTCATTTAAGTGTTTTACTAATGTTTCTGGAATGAGGCCGTGAGGGGTCGTTGGATCGGTCCCCAAAACATGGATCGACCTATTGGAAATCTTTTAAAACTCGAGAGGTCGCTTTCTGCATACTTCGCCACGTAGGGGCTGCTCTGGGTTGATATTGTGTTGATTTATAAATTCAGGTTGGTATGTATGTAATTTTAAATGGTCGTAGAAACTCTGCCCACTGCTGAACCGATGTTTTGTGATTTTCCTCGAATAAGAGATTTAGGGTTTCACTATCTCCTAATAGTGTTCTAAAATATATTTTGAAAATACGTGTTATTTGTGATTTAAATTAAATTACTGTGGTATGATCATTACAAATTTCAAGTGAGCTAATTTTATGTGTGAATTAATTAATTTATATGACATGATTGTGTGAATTGGTTGTTTTGTAAATATATGCATGTTTATATATTTACATATGAATTAGACTGTAGTAGGATTGGCACACATGTATTCCATATGCACCGAACATCCCAGACTTGGTTAAAAGTAAGAGATGAGTCTAGAGGAAAAATGGTTCCCGGGAGGGTAGGCCCAAACTATTAAGGATCTGAGGGTAGTCCAAACTTAAAAATATCAATCAGTCGAGTGGCCCAATTGATATCTGCATCGGAGGTAGGTTCCATAGAACAATTTATATATCAATCGCCTGAGCGACTCCAATTCATATATATACACGGGAGGGTTGTCCACTATTAAAACTAATATTCTCATAATGAGGCTTGAAGTATGAGAGAGCTCGTGGAGACCTTCCAAGATCCGAGTTGGTCATGTAGATGACCAAGGTGATCATGCATTTGCTTGAATGTGTGTTTAATTTGGAACATTGCACTCGCACTTAGGTGGTGAGTGTTCCACTTGGGTATGCATTCTCCTACTCGAGTTTTAGCCTACCTCACTGGGATCCCCTTGCTGTGCATGTGGAGAGTGCGCAGGAGACGGCTCTGCCCTAGAGGCCAGCTAGAAGAAAGCCTAATGTGCTTTGTTGATAAGCTTACATGTATTAGAACTCCTTAAGTTTAATATATGTATTGTATAAGAGTAGTTTATAACTCTCAAACTATTGATATAGTTTGATATGTATATTGAGTAATCGTTATGGGCCCAAGTGGCCATATTGATATGGTATTGCATATATTGGACTCCGTCAGGATGTGTTTATGCAGTGATGTATTTGGGCAGAGCCCCCTGCACAGCGGAGACTCGCCCACTTCAAGTGGCGTCTGCAACCCGACCTCCACTGTATTCCGCGGGTCGACGGGTAGTCAACCGACCCCGGTTTCAGCGCCACGCCAGTATCGCAGCCCAGGTATACGTCTACCTAGGGCTTGAGGGATTCGGGGCTTAGGCCATATCTTATATACACATCACCACTAGGTGGCTCCATGTCGAGTTTAGGTATGAGATTATCTAGAAATCACACAAAACTAGGACACTACATGCACGTGTTTGGTGTTTTGTGTGATTTGATGAAATGTTATATGAATGTTTGAATGAATTATAAGTGTGTACCATGTTATGAGTTGTGAAACTTTGTGTGCTTAGGATTAGTACATAGGAATCTCTTAGAGTTTTACGTTGAGTAAAATCGAAGAATAAAATAAAATAAATAAATTTTTAGAAATTTATTTGGTTTATCGAGTAATGAAATGAAACTGTAATAAATTTTACTTGTTAAGTAGATCAGGAAGTTTTGAGAAAATTTTGGGACAAATACGGTCCGTAAAAAATTAAAAAAATAAAATAAATTTTATAAATTTATTTGGTCATGAGATGAAGAAAATAATTTTCTAAGGTTTTATAGTGTAAAACTGAAGAAGATTGAATAAAATAATTTTTATAAATATATTGGAAGTTGTATATGAATGGTTAGGCTAATGTGACGAGTAGTAAAAGAAAAAAAATTTGCGCGCGTAACCGGATCGAGGAGTTGGTGTCGCGACATCTCGTCGCGACCGGGCCGAGGGTAGGATCGAGTTTGGTTTGGCGTGAGGTCGGCTCAGAAGTGGTGTTGCGAATTGTCCGCCGGTTAGGAGGAAACGGCGCCGCGACATGAATTTGATGTCACACATGGTGGCAAAGTGGGCTGAGCAGTTTGATGTCGCGATATCATTGGCGAGGTCGCTGGCACGGGTGGCGTTGGTTAGGCTAGTGATGTCGCGACATCATTCTACGCCGCCGGCTACGGCCGCAGGTGGGCAGAAGGTCGCCGAATTTCCTTCGGAGGTCGCGACTGATTGTCTCGAGCGTGTCGCGACACCAAGTTGATGTCGCGACATGGGCTAGCTTCCAGGAGGTCGTGACCTGGAACGATGTCGCGACCGCTCGGGGGCAGCTCCCCGGGCGTGTCGCGACAAGTGCATCGCCAAGATGCGCCGCGACCGCACCGCCGCACAGCCGACATGCCCGCCGACATGCTTGCGGCAGGCGCGCAAAGAGCCGCCACGACATGGGGCACCGCGCGCGCAGTGCGCGCGCGACCGGCCATGGGTGACCGTGCACTCTAACTCCGCTTTGTGACAAAGGCACGCTTAGGGTCAATATTCGACAATCGCTCAAGAGCACTGCTCATAGGGTAAAAAAAAAAAGTACAAAATTTAAAAATTTTCTTGAGGGTGATTTAGTATATGAAATATTCATATTGCATTTACTATAAATGCATTGACGTAGTGTGTTAATTTTTTTTTTTCGGTGTGTGAATAGTATCTCGAGGCTGTGTTTATGTCTCAGAGATACTTCATGGAATTCTAAACTTGCAATTAGATAAAATTTTCAAGAAAATAAACTTTTCAAAAATGAAATTTCAAAAAATAAATTTTGTTGAAAACAATATTTAAAAAATTATTTAAAAAGATTTCGATACAATAACGCCCGTGATTTAGATGGAAAACAATAATGCTGGGTTTGTGTGTGTTTTGAGTGTGACATTCTAAGTTTATAAATGGGTTGAGTTAGAGGTTGGGAGTGGTAAATGGCTGATCACCTAAGACCCAACCATTTCTAGATTCTCCCTGCATACCTGGCAATTTTTTTTTTTAAGTAAATATTTGACAAATTTGACATTTGATTAATTGAATACGTGTAGGTACATAGTGTGGTGACCAACAGTTACTAATGTAGTCCTATCTTACATCGATTATTAATGTGGATTTGAATTTTGAATTCAAAAAAACGTGTGCTCTCGTAGTAGCACTGAAATTAAAAAGAGAGACCGGTTTAAAAGGGAATGTCACCGTTTCAAACAACAATGTCTCCGTTTGGATTAAATTCTTCTTTTTTTTTTTTGGATTAAATTTTGATTTTCTTTTAGATTATGGATTATCCATCATACCCGATTTTGATTTTCTTTAAATTCATGAATTTATCCATGTTTAGAAAATGAGACCAGATCGACAAGGGATTTGATTATCGGATGAAAGATGGTGCTTTAACTATGGAGTCTAAGTCGCATTGAGGATTCATTAATTTTCTACCGAGTCACCTATAACATGGACCGGAGTAGATTCGTGTCCATGCTGCATCATCGTGAAGTGTCGAATCGAAATTCTCAAGAGGCGGATACCTGTGGAGATATCATCTAGCAAAGTATGGATTTGTCCGTGACTATTATACTTGGTATCTACATGGTGAGCCTATCGAGGAAGATACTGGGGAACTCGATGTCAATTTCAATGAAGTCATAGACGTAGGATTTGTCAATCCTCAACCATACAATGCTTTTGATACAATGCTAATTGATGTTGTCCGCCCTTCCTTTAATCCTAATGACATTGAAGAGGACCCGAACCCAACAGCTGCAAAATTATTTGAAATGCTGAAAGCAGCCGATCAGGAGATCTGGCCTGGCAATAGATATCATTCAAAGTTATCTGCTGTTGCGAGATTGTTGAACATTAAATCTGAACACCATTTATCTGAACGTGCTTATGATGATATTTGTCAATTGATGTCCGAGTTACTACCATCGGACAATGTGATGATTGATAGCTTCTACAGCACCAAAAAATTAGTTTAGGGTTTGGGTCTACACGTTGAAAAGATTCATTGTTGCATTAATGGTTGTATGATATACTGGGGTGAAGATAGTGAACTTGCAAGTTGCAAGTTTTGTCACCATCCCCGTTTCAGGAGACCAATGCGTGGATCTCATAAGCAGAAAACAAATGTTCCTTATAAAAAAATGTACTACTTTCCCTTGGCTCCTCGATTACAGAGATTGTTTGCATCTAATGCCACAGCTAAAGATATGAGGTGGCATACCGGCATGAGTCCAAGATGGTGTTGCGCGTCATTGTCTCGCACTCCGGCTTGAAACATTTCCAACCAAACTCATCCTGATTTTGCAACTGAAAGCCTGGAATGTCTGACCGGGTCTTTCCACCGATGGCTTTAATCCATTCGTCAATCCCGACAACAATATTCCTCTTAAGTATTTATTATATTGACGCCGATACAATTTGCCCCCATGGATGTGCATGAAAGATGAATATATGTTTTTATCTATAATTGTGCCAGGGCCAAAGAATCAGGGAAAATTGGATGTTTTCTTACAACCTTTAATTGCAGAGTTGAAAACATTGTGGGAGGTGGGTATATGTACATATGACATTTCGAGGAAGCAGACTTCAAATGAAGGTCGTCTAATGTGACAATTAGTGATTTTCCCGCATACTCAATGTTGTCGATGGAGTACTCCAGGAAGCTTGTCATTCTCATTGCATGGAAGATCTGTGGATGCATTTACATTGAGTAAAGGGGGCAAGACATCGTGGTTTGACAATCATCGTAGTTCTTACCAAGACATCATCATCAATTCTCGAAGGAATGTTCTTTCTTAAAGGGTAAAACAAAGGAGAAAAGTTGCACCACATGTCCGATCAGGAGGAAATATTGTGAGCAAATTGAGCAATTGTGGTTGAAGAAAGTGTCGAAACCGATGCCGAGTCCACTAATGCTCGTATTTTCAAGAGTTGCAATGTGATGGAAGAAAAGAAGTACCGATTTACCTTATCGGAGCACAAACCTCATTCGACATAATCTAGATGTCATGCATATTGAAAAAATGTCTTTGATAAATGCTCCCACATCATATGAATGTTGAAGGAAAACAAAAGACAATGCAAAGTCTAGGGCCGATTTAAAAGAGTTTTGTCGACGAAACAGAGTTGCACCAAAATGAGAGCACAAAGTAACATCCAAAAGCTACTTATACTTTGATAAGTCGAGGAAAAATTTTGTGCCAATGGTTGAAAGAACTTTGATTTCCTGACGGGTATGCCTTGAACATGGCAAGATGTGTTGATATGAATAAGCTCAAATTATTTGGCATGAAAAGCCATGATTGCCATGTGTTTATGCAAAGGCTAATTCCAATAGCATTTCGTGAACTATTGCCAGAGAATGTGTGGTCATCTTTGACAGAGCTGAGTAACTTTTTTAAAGATCTTACATCTACAGTAATAACAGAGGAAGATTAATGAGGCGAATTTTCAAGATGAAATTCCCGTTATTATCCGTAGGCTCGAGCGTATATTACTTCCAAGTTTTTTCGATCAGAGGAGCATCTCCCATCCATTTGCCGTATGAAGCAAGGATAGCAGGTCCTGTTCAATACCGATGGATGTACCTTTTTGAGAGGTTAGCACCAAAAATAAATCATATGAATTTGATATGTCAATCCAATTTAAAATGACTACTTATTTTATGTAGCTTGACAAAGATTATCTTTAGGTACCTTCGAAGGTTGAAAAATAATGTGCGCAATAAAGCAAAAGTTGAAGGTTCTATATGCAATGCATATTTGGTTGAGGAGACATCTTCATTTTGTGCTCATTATTTTGAGCCATATGTCAATACAAGACATCGAAGAGTGCCACGAAATCTAATCATGTTGATGTGAGATGAAACTCAAGAACATGAGGATGCTTTCCATTTTAAGCATGGGGTAGAGACGGCAAGGAAAATTTCGATATCTTATCTCGATGAATATCATGCAGCTCGTGACGTATATTCTATTGAATTTGTGAAGAAGTAAAGCCCTATATCGGTAAGTATCTGAATTTCTTAAAGAAATGATTGAAAACTAATTTATATATGCAAAAATGTTTATGTAATTGCTGAAACTAATGGTCATTTGCTATAGACTATTTGTGGCTAGATTAAGAGAACATCAACCATATGTTGAAGAAGCCGAAGTTGATGCTAAACTTGATAAAGATTTTGCATCTTGGTTTAAGGCACATGTGAGTATGTATCTGAATTATATATATATATATATATATATATATATATATATATATATATATATATATATATATTGGATTTAGTTACCCATAATTCTTATAACTTTCAATTTTTCTATAGGCTCATGACCCGATTTCGAATATCTCCAGCCAATTCATAAAGGACCTTGCAAAAGGACCTTTACGAGGTGTTAAGACGTTTCCTGGATATTATGTGAATGGATATAAGTTTCACACTTTGGGACATGGATCAAATAAAGCAAACTATGAATAGTGGAGTGTATAAAGGGTTCTAATTTTAGGCAACAGCACTGACTTTTATGGTCAACTAATGGAGGTTTTACAGTTGGAATACCCTGCATTACCACTGAAGAGAGTCATATTATTCAATTGTCAGTGGTTTGATCCGACACCAAGCATAGGTACAAGAAGTCACCCTGAGTATAAGCTTGTTGATGTGAACCACACGAGAAGATTCAATAGATATGAACCATTTATTCTCGCGGAGCAAGCAATGCAGGCCTATTATGCATCTTATCCAAGCACAAGGAAAAACATGTGTAATTGGTAAATGCTTAAGATAAAAGCTCCTGGGGTCAGTGGAAGAATGAGACACATCGAAAATTTTGCTATCAAATGCAGGAGCATTTCAAGAGGATGTCATTGAAACCATTATATTGATATTACATACAGGACAAAGAACCTCAATCAGTTGATCACTTATCCTTTGTAGACATCACGAGCATAGAACTTGAAGAAAAAATGAGGAGGTGGAAATTAGAAATAGAGTCGATGAAGAATATGAAGAATTAGGATGATGATGATAATAATGTGACCACATTGAGAAGATTGATGCCTTTATATTATCAGGATCTTATGAATATTTATAATATTGTTTTCAACTACTAGCATTTTTTCGTATAATGTGATGTACTTTTATAGTAGTCATTTTCATTATAAATGTGTTGTTTTGTAATTATGTTCATTGAAGGTATGAGAGGTGGCCATTCGAAGAAGGAGCGTAGCTAATTCAGAGGCCTGGGGCAACTCGAACCATCCGCACCTCAAATTCCGTCCTACTTCAAGCACCGCCCACCAACCTATAGGTTCGACACCTACCTTCAATGGAGAACTTATCACCACCTTCCCCACAGACTGATCTGGAGTCTTCTACCGCATCAGCACCAGCCGGGTCATCAACCACATGTGGTACCACACGGAGAAAGAATATAGAAACAGTTGATAGGGAGACCACGTATGCTTAAAATGTTTATTATGCAACTTATTGTTTATCGTCATTGCTTTATTACAAGATAATTTATTTTCATATGAGATTTAACATTCAATATTCTTTGTAATTTTGGAATAGATTTCTCTTCCAAGTGCTTCAACTGACATTACTAAGATTTTCAAGCATAGACTAAAAGGAGGGTGCAATACTGAGGTCGCGCCCGCCCAACACTAAGGAGTCTCTATTGGGACGACTAAGGTATTTCATATGTACTTGTTCTCTTGTTATAAACTATAACTATTATAACGGTGAGCATTTTGAATCCTTCAACTACATTGTTTGAGATAGTACAAGACAAATTTTGTGTATTTGCATATGTACACATCTAAATCTGTGATGATGATTAGGAACTTTAAAAAAAAAAAAATTCTAATACCAATCTAAATTATCTTTTTCTTTTCTTAGTGAGGTTTTTGAGATCGAATTTGTGACGCATGCATTCGATATATATCTTTTCTTCTTTTTCTTTTTTTTCGTAGTAGTCTTTTTTTTCTCTCTTATATAGTAGAACTTAATCTTTTCTCGCTTATTTATTTCTTTGATTCGCTTTTTTTGTTGCTCAAAACTTGTTGCCTTAAAAGATTTGGTTTGTGATTTTAAACACAGGCAAAGGTTTTCTCAGAAAAAGAAAAGAAAAAGAAAAAAAAGATATCGGTATGTTTCGGCTGACTCCACAGGAATGCACAAGAAAAGCTAGTTATCAGTAATGAATAAAAGTTTTTTTTTTTGCAGATCGCTTTTTGGTAGTTTTCTTGTTTTTGTTGTTTGTCTACTCCGAAAATCGACCATATATATTATTATTATCAAAGTTATGAAGGGGAAAAGATTGAGAATGTGAACAGGATGAGACTGAGGAAATTATACCATCAGATGTGATGTGGATGTTTTTAGTGCATATAAACTGACGGAAATGGCCAGGAGGACTGGTCAAAAGTCGAGTCCCTTAGGTCAAAGTGGAGTGATTTAATGATTTACTTCCGTTATTAACTTTAGATCCTATGAGATAAATATTATAGGTTTTTTTTACTTAGATACGCCAGATGTAGAACTTAAATTAATTCTAATTAATTTACATCTAGTCAAATTGATGGCTAATGTGGAAACTCAATATAAAAATTGTACTCAAATTAGAAAAGAATTCAACTAATACTAATCGGGGTCAATACTAAATCAAACTACTTGATTATTTTAAATTTGGGGATCAGGTTACTCTTAAAATTGATCTTGATGATTGAAGTAGTATTTTTAAAGAAAATAAATTATATAATTATATCAAAATTTAAATAAATAAATTAGATTGAAGGTTTATTGGTAATCAAGTAAAATAGTTTTAAAAAATTTTGTTTGAGAACTGCTTTTTTAGAAAGAAAAATTGTTTAAGAACCTAAAATGTTTTTATAAAATGGAGCAAAAGAGACACATATCTTGTCTAGAGTGTTGATATTCATGCCGATATTGGCATATTTGATGGATGCCCTTCATCTTCTAAGACATTGTACAAGAAGGATATTCATGCCCTTCTTGTCTAGAGTGTTGGCAAAAGATTCAAGGTATGTATTGTCTTCTTGCTTTTTTGTTTCATTAAGAATTTGCAGCATTCTGATGTGCAACTACTACTGTATGTGGTTTAAGATCATTCAAACTTGTTAATATTGTGTTATTTCAAAATCACATTGTGCAACTACTACTGTATGTGGTTATGCATTTTTATTTGATGAAATATATTTTTTTTCTTCAGAAAACATGTACCTGGGATGATTCAAATGATGCATTAGTCAAGAGAACGTTTTATAGGGTGGCAGGAAAGCGATATGTGGATTGGTTGTGCAAGATGCGACCGAAGGGAAAAAGAAGAACATATACCGAAGATGTATGGGAAAGCCGGCAGCAAAGATTGAGTACTGAATATAAAAAGAAACGTGAATAAGCCGCTAAAAATCGGGCCGTACGTAGTGCCGAGGACTCGGCACCGGTCTTTCCACACATACGTGGCTCTAGGATCCACACCAACATTGTATCGCTGGTAAGCACTTTAAGAATATTTTTTTTAAATAACATTTCTCATCATCTTATTCGAATCCAATTAATTTGATAATTAATTTTGTAGAAAAGGAATTGAAACGCCCCCACGCCATTCAAGTGTTCAAGAAGATGCACACCAAAAAAGATGGTGCTTTCAAGGACAAAAGATCTAAGGACATCAATGTAAGATCAATTTTGCTTTATTAAAATAATCCTCAAATAATT
The DNA here is from genome assembly GCA_016808115.1 of Tetrastigma voinierianum. Lineage (NCBI taxonomy): Eukaryota > Viridiplantae > Streptophyta > Magnoliopsida > Vitales > Vitaceae > Tetrastigma > Tetrastigma voinierianum. The sequence continues at coordinate 59,983 of JAEQBH010007472.1, read as the reverse complement.
ATTCTTAAATAATTATTAATTTTATAATGAATTAAATATAGACGTCAGGGAAACCATGGTCGTTTCCGCTTCTCAACCGAGGAGGATTCAACGGAGCCTGTGGAGGTTAACATGAGCCAGTTATATCTACAAGCGGTTGGAGGTGAGAAAAAGAGGCGAGTGTATGGCCTTGGCTCTCAGGCGTCCGCATTTTACCCCGAGACTTTCAGCCTCTACCACTTCGCGCTATGATTTTACATCCGATGAACGCTTCTTCACACAACGAGGAATGAAGTGGTTGGCAGAGGGGTGAGAGTAGAAGTTCAAGAACTTCAACTCAAAATGAATGAAGATGTGAGATTGTATAAAGAGCAATTAGAACAGCAATTTCAACAAAAGATGGAGCAGTTTGAACGTATGTTTAATGCACAGTCTCAATCCAATGCCCATCATCCACATCCTACCAATCCAGCTTTTACACCCCCATAACCATCTCTAGGTCGTGATCATGATCTTTAGATTATGAGTTAGTTTTTTTTTTAGACGATGATATGAACTAGTTATTGTGTTAAGAGTTTTTTTAATTGTTAAGCAACATAATTAATGTCGCTTATTTGTATTGCTTTTATTTTCAAATAATGTATTAAATTAATATTTGTTTTTCCAATGAATGTGTGCTTTTAATATTATGGTTTCTAATTATTTAAAAAATTAAATATATTGCGTAATTTGTAAATTAATATAAAAGAAAAATTTAAATAAAATGGTTTTTAGCGATTTGAACATTTGCCGCTAAAATAACTCGGTATGTATAAGAATGAACTAAGCGACGGATTGAAAACTTCCGTCGCTATATTGGAGACGGATTTTAATTTTCCGTCGCTAAATTTAGCGACGATTTGAAAATGACCGACGCTATTTTAGCGACGGATTGAAATTTTCCGTCGCTAATAATAGCGACGGATTGTTGCATTATGTCGCTATTTTTGCGACGGAAAAATAATATCCGTCGCTAAGTTTAGCGACGGAAAAATTCATTCCGTCGCTAAATATAGCGACGGATTTCTGCATTACGTCGCTATTTTAGCGACAGAAAATTAAAATCCGTCGCTAAAAATTTTCAATTCGTCGCTAAGTTGCTAAGTTTAGCGACGGAAAATTCTCAATTCGTCGCCATGTTTAGCGACAGATTTCAGCATTACGTCGTTATTTTAGCGACGGAAAATTTGAGTACCATCGCTAAATTTAGCGACGGATTGAAAATTTTAGTCGCTAAATTTAGCGAGGAGCGTTTTACCTACTGAATTTTTCCGTTTGGAAAACTGGCCGCAAATAGATTTTAAGGCGACGTGATTTTTTAATTTACCGACGGTAAAATCCGTCGCTAAAGAGCCAGAATCTTGTAGTGGATCCCCAGGTGTACTCTAAAAGTAATAATGTTAAAAGTATCTTAGTAATATTAAAAGTACCTAAAATGCCTTATACGATTATTGATTTGCTTATTCTACCTTAGCCATATAATCTCCTAAGATTTTCTTTCCTTTTCTAGTTTTATTTTTTTTCATGTCCTTTCCCTTATATTCTCTCAAAATTTCCTAAAATAAAACAAGGGTTAATAAAAAATAACAAATCTAATTTTTTTTACTTTTGTTCATTTCATATTACATCATTGTAGTATTCTATCTTTGATCTCGAACCCGAAGGTCCCAACCCATCTCACCCTTTATCACTGGAACTAGACTCAAGGATATGATCAATCTAATTCGAAATATTAATATTTGTATCAGAATAAATTGATTATAGGAAAAGTGCGTTTGCATGCCTACATATGAGATTAGTGAGAAAAATAAATATAGAATATATATATATATATATATATATATATATATATATATATAGTATATATATATATATATATATATATATATATATATAGGATGCTGCATTTTTTAGAAGAAGATTCTTTTTCTTCCAATACACCAAAGACTGAAAAACTGTCGGGACCAAATTAAATGACCTCTCCAATCCAAATTAATTCCTCATCCCCTCTCCGCCTCCCACATGCACCCACTCACGCCCTTTCTTCATTTTTCTTTCTTTCAGCCATTCCATTCAAACTCCCAACTTTCAACTAGTGCTCAAACTAAGAGCTGTTTGGTTGTTTATAGCCTAAAGTTGATAGCCGGTAACCGAGGTTGGTAAATTCAATAAATTATTGTTTGCAAATAGTTGATTAGGAAGTAATTAATTGAAGATTAATTTGCATATACAGATTTGATAGAAAAAAACAATGCATATATATATATATATATATATATATATATATATATATATATATATATATATATATATATATATATATATATATATGAAAAAAAGAGACAAAAAATAAATTATAAAATTTATAATCATAAATAAAAATCTGAAATAAATTTTTATTTAATCATAAATAATATTATTTTCATAAATAAATAAATTTATGGTTAATAATTTATGAGATTGCTATTTTTGTAATATTATTTATAAATTTATGAATAATCATATTTATGGTTAATTATAATTTTTTATAAATAAAAACTTTATTTATGGTTATAACCATGAGTAAAAAATTATTTATAACCATAAGAATATTATTTATTTCATTTATTATTATTTCTATGGTGGATTTATAAAACTTTCATATTATTTCATATTATCAGATAGATATTTTTAGGTTTATAATTTGTTGTAATATAAGTATTTCAGTATATTTATATTTCTATGAATAAATATAATATTTTATAAAGAAAAATATAGATTTATAAATTTAACCATAAATACAATATTTCATAAAAATAAAAGAAAATTTATTTATGGATATAATTTATAATTTCCTCTATTATTTTCTATGAATATAATATGAAATAAATTTATAACCACAAAAAAGTCATATTATGTCATATAATCTATAAATTATAAAATTATAAAAATCCTAAAATTACTTAACTTTTGGGATAAAAAAAGGGAAATTTGTCATTTTAATAAGAGTGGATTCGAAAAAGTTACGATTTATAACTTTTTTTTTCCATCCGTAGCTGATTATGAGTATTTACCAAATAGCCTATAATAGCTAATTGAGGGTAAATAAGCTATCAGCTCCCTCAATCAGATCAACTAAATATGTCATAAATTTAATAAAAAATAAAAACAAATAGTTGGAGTAGGAATGGGAGATGATCAAAAAGAAAAGAAAAGAAAAGGAGAAGGAAAAGCAAGGCCGGAGTGGAAAGCATGAAGGAGAGGAGATGAAAGGAATGACCAGAGTATAGAGGATATTTTGGTCCTAGTATAGCTGGTGTTGCTATGTTAGTGCCTGAAAGAAAATTTACTATTGGAAAAATAATATATGTGAGCTTATTAAATGCTATTATATAGATTTATTAAAAATAATGATCGCTCTAATCATGTTAAACAATGGGCTGGAAGCATATAATAAAGTATGGTATATTATGTGTAGATATCATCTAGTAAATTTGATGTAGCTCGGCTACGAAGAATAAAAGAAAACGAATAAAAGAAACGGAACGAAATTCTGAATTTTTCATATTAATCAAGTCCGTCAAAAATAACATATGGTGCTACTTATAAGCACAAACAAAACTTAATGGATAATCCCCAAAAATCTTAATGGATAAATCAAAAATCCTAATAGATAAATCAAAATACTAATAGATAAATCCAAAATACTATCGGATAAATCCAAAATAAAATTAAATAAATAATTAGGTAATAAAAGTCTTCATTAGACTGGGCTTCCTATCTCGCTAGGCCTATATAAGGGCCTACCCATGCTCCCATCATTCCTCCGGTTGGAAAAGAACTCACCAAGAGTGAAAGGAAAGGTAACAATCCAACAACGAAGAATCCAAATGACGGAAGATCATCCTTCAGATTCAAGAAGATCGTAATCGTGACGACTATGCCATTTGACAAGAAAATGCATTTAAACCCACCATCTCTAGAACTCACGAACTCATCATCATGATAGTATCCACCGTCTCCTTAGAAAATTCAGAATGGACAGATAATGGCGGTACCGCTGCTAGCTTCACCTGCACACACTAGAAGGCAAAGTGTATGGCTCAAAAGTGCCTCGCAAGGTAGCAAGTCCTCTACATTGAAAAAATGGTATTAATATCCATGTCGTTAGCAAATCAAGAAGATATATTTAGATCCCATTTCCACGAATGATAGAATAAGGCCCATATTCTGCATAAAGTTTTTTGAAAACGTTTTTGGAATTCTTCAGATCTAATGCGAACCATAACATGGTCACTAAAGATTAAATTCTTTAGATCTACGATGCACATCGCCAGCCTACTTATACTCCTCATTACTTAGAGAAATTTTTCGCCTAATCTCAGCATGTAAGTCATGGATGTGTTTTGCAAAGTTTTCTGCAGGTTTAGATACATGCATGTGAGGTGGTAAAGGAACAAGATCAATAGGTGTGCGGGGTGAGTAGCCATTAACAATTTGAAAAGGACTTTTACCTGTTGAACGGTTAACAAAATTGTTATAAGCAAACTCAGCTGTGGACAAAATTAAATCCCAAACACCTTGTTTTATCCCAATCAAACACCTTAGCATATTACCTAGACTACGATTAACAACCTCAGTTTGCCCATCAGTTTGAGGATGAAAAGCAGATGAAAATTTAAGAGTAGTGCCAAACAATCTCCAAAGGGTTTTCCAAAAATAGCTAACAAATTTCACATCCCTATCAGATACAATGGTGGAAGGCAAACCGTGCAATTTAACAACTTCTCTAAAAACAATTAGCAAACAGATGTGAAGCATCATTGGTTTTGTTATACGGGAATAAAAATGTGCCATCTTAGAAAATCTGTCAACAACAACCAAAATAGAATCATGTCCTCTAGCCGTCCTAGGCAATCCAAGAACAGAGTTGATACTAACATCTTTCCGTCTATGAGGGACAGTAAAGGAGCATATAAGCCGTTGTTTTGTTTCTTAGCCTTAGCTATCCGACATGTTCTCAGATTGTGCAACTATCCTAGTGCAACATCTCTTCGTGAGAAGGCCAATAAAACCTATCTTCAATCAATGCAATAGTTTTATCCCTCCCAAAATGTCCAACTAAACCACTCCGCATTTATCTCCCAAATTAATAAATCCCTAAATGATGTCCGAGGCACGACAATTTAGTCACTTTAAAAATACTCATTTTCAACAAGGTCCAGATACTCTTGACTCGCTACTCATTACTAACCTCATTATAAATAATACCAAAGTCGACATGAATATCATTTTTCAATCTATCAAACCTAATGACATGAGCACTACACATGAAGTGTAATAGCTTAATTGACTATGCATCATGAACTTTGTTTTCAATACCGTGAACGATGTGATTAATCACAAAAGAATATTCATTCAAAAATACCCAACCCACTTAGCATGTCTGATATCCAATTTCTTTTGTGAGTTTAAATATCTTAAAGCTTGATGGTCAAAACACCACAAATTCAAATTTCTAAGAACAAATAAAATCTCCAAAACGTTGCATCGCACTATAGCATAAAACTCTTTATCATATGTAGAATATCGCCTTAGCATCATTGAAGCCACTAAAGAAAGCTATAGGGTGACCTTTCTTGACTCAAGACACCACCAAATACCTACACCCGATGCATCACACAACCTCAAAAACTTTAGTAAATCAGGATATCTCGTAACCGGTGCCCTACCATTCCGACCTTGATTTCTTTAAATGCCCGGCTGAAGATTAGACCATTGAAACTCCTTATTCTTTAAACATCCAGTGATAGGAGCCATAATAGTGCTAAACTCTTATAAATCTCCTATAAAAGAAGCTAAACCATGAAAACTACGAGTCTCAGCTTGATAGATCGCGGGTTCGTGCCACTCCTAATAACTCTTAACCTTTTTTAGATCACCGGAAATGCCATGTTCGCATTACTAACAAAGCCTAAGAAAGCACATATGGTTGCATAAAAGAACACTTCTTAAGGTTAACATAAAGCTCGCCCTCGCAAGAGTGAGAAAACTGGTCTTTAGGTGTGCTAAATGCTCTTCTTCGATTGACTATAGATCAATATGTCATCAAAGTAGACCACCGTAAATTCACTACAATGAGGGGCTGCGTGACATGGGTCATAACTTCATGAAAGTATAGGAGCATTAGATAAACCAAAAGGCATGACTAACCACCAAACAACCATCTTGTGTTTTAAATGCAGTTTTCCACTCATCTCCTGGCCTAACTCGAATTTGATGATAACCACTACGCAGATCTATCTTAGAGAACCAACTAGAACCAGCTAACAAGTCCAACATATCCTCAAGGCGAGGGATGGGAAATCTATATTTGACTGTGATCTTATTGATGGCTCTACTATCCACACACATTCTCCAAGATCCATCTTTCTTAGGTGTCAACAAAGCTGGCACCCACGCGACTAAGGCCATGCCCCAACAACCTCTTCTAAAAGTCCTTCTACTCGCTTATTCAAATTTCATTCTTCTCTTTTAGGATTCATTCTATAATGTGGAGGTTAAATGAGAACCCGGGAACTAAATCTATAGCATGTTGATGTCTCTTAAAGGTGGTTCAATAGGCAACTCATCGTGCACCATATCAACAAAATCATCTAGCAAATTTCTTCACTTCCAAAGGAACATCGACAATCAAAGAATCCAGGGAACTTCTTTGCCACTAATGCTAAGCATACCAGTCTCAAATCCCTATCTCAAACTGCTACATTTTAAAATATGCAAATTCCTTTCGTAGTTTAGATGTCACGCTTACCAACGCAAACTTTAGGCTTAGCGGTGTCTCAACAATGTTCTTGCCCTTGTACTTAAAGGAATGTTATCTTTACCAAAATTGGTAACATCAAGATCATAAAGCCAAGGGCGGTCTAAAGAACATGGGCAACATCCATGGGTAGCACCTCCTCACAATAGATTTCATCCTTATAATCCCCATTCGAATAGAGACTAGACACCTTTGAGTGACAGGCAAAGTATGGTCATTCACCCAAGCTACTCTAAATGGATTGGGATGTGGTTCTACTTTCAGGTTTAACAATTTAACAGCGTCCTTAGAAACCACATTCATTGAACTACCCCCATCAATCACTAACTTACATTTCTTATCTCCACTCGTATGATCAGGTGAAAAATACCTAGTGCGTCTAATGATCATTATCCGTAGTTGTGGATACACACACGAACCACACCAACACAGATCTTCATCACAATTCTCATGAAGACCATCTTCATCACCAGAATAATCTAAAGGATCAATAATTTGGTCTTCCTCATTCTCCAAAATACTTTGTTCAACATCTAATGCCAATGCACGTTGGGGACAACGAGACGCAATATGACCCTTATGATGACATATGTGAGACAATCGATGGAGTTACTAGCCTTAGGCAGACGATAGGGAGAAGCAGCGGAAGGGTTATGTAAACTAGACTCTTTGCTCCTAATGTTGTGTAGTAATGCCGTTTTGATGACATGGATTGGGACTTAGGCCAGGCACGTATTTATTGCAAAAGAGAAGGTCTATTGAGACTAAACTTCTAAGGCTTTTGGTGTGCCTCCTCTCGGTGTGTGGGCATACGATCCTAACCATTCTTTGGATAACAAGACTAAGACCATTAATAAGCAGTGCGAATGACAAATTGGTCCTCGACATGGAACTCCTACACCTAAGTCTAACTTCCTCAAATTTAACGAGAATATTCATTTACTAAGTCATTTGTTTTAGATTAATCATATTGGAAAAGCAGTTGAGCTCTTATATGATGGAGGGAATGTACTTTTCTTACCTTTGCTTTCATAACGACCATTGGGTGATGGGTGGTTCTACCTAGACGAAGCAATACTTTTGCAACACAGTGCGATTACATCTTAGTGGGTGGACTTGAACTCATTTTAGCAAACCGAATATTCCACTATCTCGATCATTTCATACCAATCAAAATATTCCTCGATAACCTTCTTGATCAGAGAGAAAAACATTAGGATTCATTCTACCATCAAATTAGGAGCATTAATCTTAACTTTTTGATGTCCTTTGAGTTGTCTAACTGCCTATCTGATCTCTACCCCAAACGCACCTGTTAACCTGAAACCCAGGAGGAGGAGGAAGGAAGGAGGGTTTTGGTATCGGGGACGACATCTTCTCATTGGATTTGGTGGAGTAAGTTTGCCTTGGTGTGGTTGGTAATCTAATGGAAGTTGACATTAGCGAGGTTGAAATTGATCCACAAAAGTTAATAGAGGGTCCTCAGGTTATGATAACCTTGTGTGAGTTGAGCAATTGAATGACTACAAGTTCATTTTTACCCCAAATTGTCATACACAAACATTTACAATTCATCAGATTGATACTTGAACCTTTAGAAGTATAAACCCCGATTATTGTGGTAGGCTGAAGCGTGTTTCTAGCAGTTTCATACAGCATAGTCACCTGTATCTCATGTTTACAGATGTTTTAAAAGCAAGTCCATTTTTATTTATTACCCAGGTTTTGTTGTTGAGACGGATTAAGTTGAGTCAATTGACTACACATTGAATTTAAGTACCTCTAGTGCGTGGTGGAATCAAATTGTGCGTTGTTGGCATCATGATGTGGGTAAGCCTGACTAGACTATCATTTAGATCTTGAGATGGAAGCTTGTAGTCATGAGTCATTATTGAGTCTCTCAATTAGATCATTTGGGTTGAGTGAAAAGAAGATGCAACAATATCACTTTTTAATTAGGTGACATGTCTTGAATAGAATCTAAAATTTCTTTGAGTAAATTTATAAAACTATATGTGTGCAACAAACACAAATCCCAAAAAATGTAATGTGATTATATATCCATGAGAGTGCAGTCACGAAAGAATAAATAAAAAAAAACAAATTTTTTTTTTAAAAATAATCTTTATCTTATGTCAAAGAAAATGAGATCTAAAACAATCCAAATAAATATGCTTAAATATCACGAATATTATTAACTAAGTTTTAAAGTAAAAAGAAAATGTATGAAGAACCTTAAAAATCTACAATTCCATCATCTTCACGTCTGAGACTTATCTCCCTTGAAAAAACTTGTGATTGATACAATTTTATAGTAAAATAATAGAAATCTATGATACGATTCGAGAACTATTAGCGGATACAAGAGGTCAAAGTCGAACTAGTATCCCGACACCCTCTTTGATCTAGAATCGAAGGCCTAAACCCCAAAAAAATTGAGTCATGATGCTGGAAGAAAAAGTTCGATGTGCGATCCGTTCTTCTTCACTTTTGTATTGTGTGGATCTTGAAATGTGAATGTGGAGTAGAAACAAACCGGAGAAGAAGTTTAGGCATGTAGTGCGATCAGGCACGTGGAAAAACTTCTAAGTCTTTCTTTGTATGCCAGATGGGTAAGTAAACTCTCACTTTGGAATTTAGATCTTCTCGTTTCTCCTTTTTTTTTTTCTTTCTGGTTTACAGATCTTGGAACAACCTGAGTGGCTGAAGACCACGTGCAGTATATTCTTGGCCGTAGATATGATCGGAGAAAGAGCGTGACACTGAGGCCAGGCCAAAAGATCGTGTATAAAACTTTGATCAAGAAAACTTAGAGAATCAAGAACACCAAGATAGGTTTTAGGGCTACAAAACCTAATCTTAAAGACAAACCGAACAATGAGCTTTGATCTCGGATCAAGAACTTGAAACAAACAGAAATAACTTGATCTCGGATCGAAGTTATGCTCTGATAAAGCGATGTAGCTTTCGACTCACGAAGAATAAAAAGAAAGCGAATAAAAAAAAGCAAGGCAGAGAATTCTGAAATTTTCAATAATCAAATCTTGTCAAAAACAATAACATATGGTACTATTTATAAGCCTGAACAAAAATCTGTGGATAATCCCAAGAAATCATAATGGATAAATCAAAAATTCTAATAGATAAATCAAAAATACTAATAGATAAATCTAAAATACTATCGGATAAATCCAAAAATAAAATTAAATAAATAATTAATAGTAATAGATCCTTCATTGAACTTGAGGCTTTTTATCTCGTTTAGGCTATATGAGGGCTGCTCCATCTTATCAAAGATTCCCTAATTTTATGATGGGTAAAATCGGAATATTACTAATTAGCTTTTTCAGGGTTATGCTCCATTATATATATGTATTAATCTTTTTTTTTATGCATCCCATCACCAAAGAGAAATAAAAAGGAATCTCGAATATATGTATTATATAGAAAAATCCAACAATCTTGATAACCTATAGTTCCAAGTATGTTTTAAATATTTATTGTAGTGTACCAGGCTGCTAATATTTTTACATAGATCTTAGGACTATTTTGTTTTGGATTATAAATTTTAGGAATGTTGTTGATGGATGAATGAGATCGGTTTAAATCAGGTTACAATTCGTGATAGAATGTATGGTTCTATGTTGAATCGTAGAATATTTTTTAAGTTTTATTTTATTTTATTTAGTGGGTAGTATTTCAATCACATAAATTTTTAAGAGCACCTTGAGGTTTTTTTAATTGTCCATGCATCATAGATTATTATACATGTCGTTGGATCAAGGTTGACTTAATATTCGCATGGAATTAAGGAAAAAAAAGAACCGATCTCACTATATACATTTGGATTGAGGTTTATAGGTAAAGCAATCTCTATTTGTGAGACTTAAATTGTGAGTTTACTGAGTGCTCATATATATATATATATATATATATATATATATATATATATATATATACATATATATTAAGAAAACATGAAACCGATTGGGATTTTGATTTTTTTTTTTAAAAGAAGTATCTTTTGAAAATTAATTATTAATTTATTCTTTAATAAGACAATTTCGAAACCTTTAATATTATGTTTCATGTTTCACGATTTTGGCATGGTTTCCTTGTTAATTAATATGCAGTACGAATATATATATGGAATTTTCAAGTAACTTTCTTTCAATCAATTTATTATTGTTATTTTTATTATTATTGATTGATAAAAGCCTAAAATTAATTAATAATTAAATTCAATTTTTGGATGTAACATTTGTTCACATGGAAAACCTTATAATTATGACACATTTACTATCGTAAATATGTATGCAATTCGGCCAAGTACTAACCTTCCTTTGGGCCAATTAATACTGCATGAATATACATATACACAAACATCCAACATTTTTCATAAACCATATACACAAGAGAGGTCACTTTGATGACATGTTGTTTCAATAGTTGTTATATCGTCAAGAATCGTATGATTCAGTCAGTTCTTTATGATGTTGCTACTAGAAACTACTTACAAGTTAATATTGCGGTCCAAAAACTAAATATTGATGTTGTGCTTGGTATCTTGTGACGGGACTCACCAAATATTTGAATTAAGTGAGCTTTGCTTATTTTGTTCAGCTAATATTATAACTCCTATAGTATACGTTATATAAATTCCATTCCACATTTCTTAAATGAGACCAACTTTAGGATTGTAAGAGAATGTTTTAATCGTCCTTGACTACATGGTTGGACCTTTCTCTGAGATTACTGATCAACCTCCACCTCTCACTGGATTAGCTACATATCAGCTAAAAGGAATTTGAGAGGTGGGATAAGTTCAAATTAGGTGTCCTACCATGAGTTAACAACTCTCAGTGAAACTCAATTTCAACAAGGGGTCAAAACCAAGGTATACAAACAGATCTAGTATTGTGTGTGCAAGTTCCCAAAAGAAACCGCTTCTTGAAATATATGGGGGTGGCCAAGCTAAGCCATCCACAGCTAATTATGCACATAAATCGTAATCCTATTAAATGCCAAAGTATTCCACATGATGGTTCACACAATTGAGGTTCAACAACATTCAAGTGTGCTCCAATTTAAAATGACATGACATCCAATTCTAACTCAAGTATGATTCGAGGCATCTATAAACACACAAGATTGGGAATTCAGCCCTAATTATTGAAGAATTGGATTGGGAAGTCAAGAACGCATTGAATACATGTGAAACTCATTTTAGACCTCATTTAGCCTTGGAAAGCAAAAACATGATCGGGCTTGAATAATGATGTGGGCTGTATTAATTTTAGAAAGTTTGCTTCCATTTATTTTGGAAGATTTGTTTTTGTTGTTGAATTTGCTTTATTTATTTTAGGAAGATTTGCTTTATTTATTTTAGTTTACTTTATTTATTTTAGAAAGTTTTCTTTTAGGAGTTGCTTTGTAATTTAGAAGTTTTCTTTTCCTAGTTAAAGTAGGATTGTTCTTTGTAATTTAGAAGTTTCTTTTCCTAGTTAAAGTAAGTTGCTTTTGATTTAGAAAGTATGTGAGTTATATACTCCCCAATGAGTCTTTTAAAAGCGGTTCAAGTTTAATAATATTTTTAGTTCTCTTTTAGAGTTCTCTTTTGTTCTCTTATCTCTTGGGTGGTTGTGTTCCAGCCAGGAGCAGGTTGTAACTTCCTCATACTGAGTGGATTCTTGGTGGCGAAGTCTTTGTCGGCTTATCAATCAACTCGTCCACGTTGATTGGCGTATCACTCCATCATCGATCTTGTGTGGATCGTTTCATTAACGATGAAAGTAACCACTCTTACATCACGAACTCTGCTCCCTCACCATCATCTTTTCTCTAAACTTTCCATAACCAAATTTTCAACCTCATCCAAAACTTTCCGTCTTGTTCCATAATATAAAACCTTCTATTTTTCTCATATATCTTTGTAAATACATCGTCTAGCAGAAAATCTCGAAATTCACGTCCGCAACCTATTACGGCCTTGAAAACTACCCAAAACCAGCACGACTTACCTAAACTTACGGATCATCATCCGCGGTCTGACCTTGCATCAAAGTGGTATCGAGCTCATGGATTGATGACGATCACTCGTGAGCGGTGTACTTGATGCTGAGACAAGATCTCTAGATCACCGGTTTGAGTCGTTCACTGCGGAGGAAAAATATGATTTTATAAAGGCTTTTCTGACCTAGTCACAGCTTGAAGGTTTCTTGGGACACAAGAGAGTAAAGGTATGTATGATACATCTGAGACCTTGATTATCATACAGGGTATGATTGCTACCTACCCAGAATAGGAATACCATAAGAGCACTGGTTATATGATGAAGGCTTTAGTTGATCAAAATTTAACATTCAATTGATGGAAGGATGGATCATTAATTTTGGATTGGCAATATCAGTAGAGCATGTCTTTGAGTATTATGATTCCCTGAGCATTGAAAAGTGAAGTTGGTGGCTACAAGATGTAAAAGATGCTTACATTTGGTGGAAAAAACATGAAGAGACAGTGAAATGGTAAAAAGAAAGATTCAAACTTGAGGAAGATGAAGAAAGAACTAAAAGATACGTGCCTTCCCTTTAACTATAAGCAAGATATCTTCCTCAAAATTCAAAACTTTAAAAACACTTGATTTGAGTGCTATGAAGAGGAGTATTCGAAGCTAAGTTAGTAAACTTGATTATCAAGGAGACTTGCAGAAGGCCGAGAAATATGCATAAGCGCACCCACTACATTGCTAGTTTGAGATGTCTGGTATTGCTAAGTTATTTTGCAACATATAATGATCTTCAAGATGTGATGAAACTTGCTTTGAAAGGTTGGGACTAAAAAGTATCGGCTCTACTATAACTAAGGAGTGGCTAATGAAGGTTTGTTAAGGGACATTATAATTCTTGGAATCCCTAGTAGTAGGAAAACTACCCACATAAATGAAGAGTGAAACACTACAGAATTGGCTTCTAAGTCAAAGGCGTGTTTAAGTGCCAAAGAGGTTGGGGCATATTGATTACGAATATGTCCCTAACCAAAAGCGTTGCCTTAATTGAGGAAGATGACGAGGAAGAAGATGTTGAACAGTGATCGAGATCTAACCATGTCAAGAGAAGACGATGAGAATAAATCATTTGTTGTCAAAAGCTAAGTTGATGTTGAAGAAGTGATGAATCTAACCATAATAAGAAGATGAGGAGAAGACTTCACTACCGTCAGGATTTTGATTTAGAAATCAAAGATGTTTCAGATGCGACGACTTTGGTTGTTATGAAAATTCCGAAAGTGAAAGGAATTCTCACTAGAGGAAACCGCAAAATCGATTATAGAATTTGTTGATGTAATGCTTGAAGAAATACCACACGGTTTTCCACCTGTATAGAAATTCAACATCAAATAGACCTGCCTCATACCAGGTTTGGTTTTTCTAATAAGTAGCCTCATAAGAGCCCTAAGGAGCATGAAGAGTTTAAAACACAAGTTGATGATTTTCTTGATAAAGAGGCTTGTTCAAGAAGGTAGAAAGTTCTATGTGGTTCCCACTATGTTGGTGCATGAAAAAGATGAATCTTAGAATTTGTCTTTGTGATTGCCAAGCTTTCCAACAACATTTGACTCATGAGGAAGCTGAAAGATTGACAAAGGCCGAAGTGGAACAATGAAAGACAAGCATATGAAGGTTATCCAACGGTTGGTATTTGATCCCAAGGGAGGATGGATTAGGTTACACCTTGACATAACAAGAGAAATTATTTCAAGTTGTGCACAGAATAGATGGTTCTTCCAAGATTGTTTAGAGATCATAAGAATGCTTACAGGTTAAATTGCCGATGATTGCAATATCTTACTACATTCAGGTTAAGTTTGAGGCCTGTCTGTGAAGGCTTACCGAGTTCAGTCTTTCCCAACTATAGGGGTTTGATGCGGGGCATCTATAAACACACCAAACATTGGGAATTCAGCCCTAGTGAAGAAATTGGATTGGGGAGGTCAAGGCATTGAATACGTAAGCGAAAACTCCTTTTTTTGGACCTCATTTAGGCCTTGAAGCAAAAAACATTAGTGGACTTGGACAAACCCACGATGTGGAGGTACACCATATTAATTTTAGAAAGTTTGCTTTATTTATTTTAGGAATATTTGCTTTGTTATTTTAGAAGTTTGCTTTATTTTATTTTAGGAATATTTAGCTATTTTTATTTTGAAATTTTTGCTTTTATTTATTTTAGAAAGTTTTTCTTTGGATTGCTTTTGTAATTTAGTGAAGTTTCTTTTCCCCAGTTAAAGTAAGTTGTTCTTTGTAATTTAAAGTTTCTTTTCCTAGTTAAAGTAGAAGTTGCTTTTTGATTTAGAAAGTATGGGGATATGCCCCCTAATGTAGTCTTTAAAGCGAGTTCAAGTTCCCAATAATATTTTGGTTATCTTTTAAGAGTTCTCTCTTGTTCTCTTATCTCTTGGGTTGGATTCCCTTTGAGGACGAGTTCGTGGCTTCTCATACCTGGGCAGTTCATGGTGAAGTCTTTATCTAGGACTTATCCAATCAACTGCGTCCATAGTTGATTATTCAGCGCCTTCACTCCATCCCATCGATCTTGTGTGGATCGTTCATTAACAGTAAGTAACACTCTTGCTGCAAACTCTCTACTTTCCCTCACCATCTCTCTTTCTCTAAACTTTCCGCAGCAAATTTTCAACCTCCTCCCAAAACTTTCAAATCTTGTTCCCATATCACTAAAACTGCCCCCCATAAATACCTTTTTTCTCCTTATATACCGTAAATACATCGTCCCTAGCAGAAAATCTCAAAGTCGTCCACTAACCTATTTGTGTAGAAAACTACCCAAAACCAATATTTTGACTTACCTAAACTACAGATCATCCTCAAATCCCAACCTTGCATGAGAAGTAGAACACGAAAATTCATTAAACAAAATGAAAAAATGCACATGCAAGGATACACAAACACATAAGCATACACGAAATAAACAAAAACAAAAGAATAAACAAGAGCATGAACAAAAAACAAACAATCATGTAGGGACACTAACAATAAAAAAAACTAAACTAAAACTAGCACATATACAAAACAAACATGCATCTAAACTAAACACACAAAAAAAAAAAAAAAAAAAAAAAGGCTCAAGGGTTCAATGATTTATCACCAGCATGCATACTTTAAAACCAAATCCTGTAACCTAATCCATCCCAAATTTAGAACTTTCATTGTCCTCAATGTAATGAAAAGTAAAGAGCATGAAGGACTCCCTAAGTCTCGATGATCAGCGTGAGGGTGGTGGTGGTGCATAGAGGGACAAGAGTTGAGCTAGCGCTAGGAGATCGTGTTCTGATTCCTCAATATAACAGGATTTTGGCCTCGGATCTCCTCTCGTTGATGATTCACACTGACGGAACTCCTGGTGCTCATCCCAAAATGCATCCACTCTTGTGGTGAGCTCTTCTAAAGCATCACCTGGAGGCTAGGTAGTTCTCCACAAGCTGGGGGCATAGGCACTTGAGCCTTCTCTTTATCTTCCTCTTCCCCCTCACTCGTGTCTTCACGATCGAAGTCCACTATGCCTTGAGGTTCCGGAACTCCTTTCCTTTTCCTCACTTGTATGGCTTTGATTGGATGAAACAAGTTTTCTTGATTTGAAGATTGAACCCCGGCTTGCTTGCATAGTTGGAAGATGAGGAAGGGATGTCCCAAATTCATCTTCCCATCTTTGTTGTACCAAATGGCCTCCTCTATGATTTTTCCCACATTGAACTCAATGTCTTTGAGGATGGTAAAATTTAATGTGGTTCTCTCCTTGATGACCTAGCACACATTTGTGCTCGGGAGAATCCAGGATGTGATAAAATGGTGCCACACCTTAGGCAAATAGAGAAGATTCTTTGCCTTTGCCTTTGCCTTTAAGTTCACCGTATGGCCCTTTAAGTTTGTCTTCCAGCTGAGCTTGGCCGTAAATTGGGTAACTATGATAATTTCGCATAATTATGTTTTCTCAAATAGCCTTTGATAGTCCTCATCATTCACGTTAGGTAGTTATAGAACACTATTGATAGTTTCATCGAAGGCACCGATACTAGAACTTCAAAACTTTTGTTTCTTCTTGCTCAGTTAGATTGGCGTAGAATTCTCTCACCACCACTTTCACTAATGACCTAGGAGGCTTGTAAAGGTCTTGCCACCCTTTGTTGACTATGTCAGTTCGGCCAAAGTTATCCAGGCTCTCAAATCCTTTCTCCATAACTTTATTCTTTGCTAAGGATGTGTTTCTCCTTAAAGCTTGAAGGGTGATGAATTTCGTGCGATCAAACTCCTCCGGAGCTGTATTGGAAGCACTTTTCATTCTTGGCCTTGTGACGCCCCAAACCCGAGGGTCCGTTGACTACCTGTCAACCCTTGAAACACGTGAATGTCAGTGACCCGAGCATTTCTCGAATGGGCGAGTCTCCTTTGTGGGGGCTCTGCGAATACAATACACGCATATCTACGTCCCAAGCGGTGCAATATAATCAATATATCCAATCATGAAGTATCGACCACTTGGGCCATAAACAATACTCAATATCATACCAGCTATAGATCAGCCAGCTATATACCAACAGATTCTGAGTTAATATGTTTTTACTCTTATACAACATATATCAAACTTATGAGTTCTAATACATGTATAAATCGGGGAACCAAAGCCCTGATACACGACTTTCTTCTAATCCTCAGTCTCTAGAATGAGCCGTCCCTCACTGCGCTCCTGTGCACATAAATAATATCCCTCGATGGTGAGCTTCATGCTGGTAGTGGAATCACCCTAAGTGAACTTTACTCCACCCCCAAGTGCGGTGCAATATTTAAAAATAAGCGCGTTAATGATCGTGATATACTTGAATATCACACGCGGCCAACTCGGATCCACGGTCTACATACGACTCTCTCACTGCCGCTAGAAACACCATTATGAGGTATTGTTTTGTTAGTTTGTCTGGACAACCCTCCGATGTATATATCGAATTGGGCAACTGACGATTGATATATATATTTAAGCATATAGACTACCCTCCAGAAGTAATATCAATTGGAGGCGCTTCGGCGATTGATATTTTTATTTGGACTACCCTCCGATAATTAATATTTTTAGACAACCCTCGAACCGTTTCTCTAGGCTGCGTCTCGTACACTAACTCTATAGTCCTAGGATGTTCCGGTGCATATGGAATCATGTATTCCATTTTCAATACGATCTAATCACATGCAAATAACATAAACATGCACATATCCACATAATATCAATCACTGAATCATGTCATGTGAGTATCATTTCATACATCAAAAATTAACTCACTTAGGCTAATGATCAAACATACGAGCAATTTAATTTGAATCTAATTGATCAAATATGTTAATTCACAAAAATATATTTTTAGAACACTATTGGGAATAGTGAAACCCTGGGCACTATTCAGCGGAATCTAAATCATTAGTTCCTTAGTAGACACAGGTTTCTTACCCGGCCTTTTTCATATAAAGCATACATTTTGACATAATTTCCCACTGTGTACTTAATTTACGGGCGATCCGCGACCCGATAAAAAAATCTCAAAAAAATTCCAACAGATTGGTCCAAGTTTTGGGACGGATCAATAACCCCTGCGGCCTCAAACCAACTTGAGGCTGTTAGGCTGCTTAAATAAAGTGTAAAATCAAGTAGGGAGAAACCCTACCTCTCGGAGTTATCAAAACTCACAAATCAGAGTACCCAGAAAACCCTCTCCCGCGTAAACGGTTCTCATACGCCCGAGGCAATGGTCGGATCGCGCGTATTTCTAGAGAGAAGTTCTCTCTCTCTCTAAAACTCTTTCAATCTGCTCCTCTCTGTCCAGCACCCCTGTTCTGCCCTTTTTTTTTTGTTCTTTTATCAATTGAAGAAGAAGACTTCAACTGTTCATTTGTCCTTTAATGCCATTTAATCAAATTAAATCAATTAATTCCCTTCTTTCTTCAGTTTTGACATTAGGCACTATACAAACCTCCATTTCCATCATTTCTCTACTCATACCACTTATGCAGTACATGAGTACTTGTTATATGTGACTTCGTCGCATCGAAAATTAGATTTTACGGCTGGCTTAGCCGATGCCTCGCGTGCCACAACAAACATCTCGAAATTCTACGAGAATTTCGTGTTAGTGGGTTTTTGAGACGATTCCAGCGGTGAGAATCATTTCATAATCATTTAGAGAATAAATTACAGTTTTTAACCAAATAATTTTGCTTGAGGAAATTCGATTTACTCTTTATTCATAAATTAGAATTTCTCGGGTCTACAGCTCTTAGAAGACATGATTTGAACAACACTCTACTTCACCTGATACTGCAGTGGGTTTTCGTCCGAATCATAGTCGGAGCGTGTTAGGTTGATGGCTTACGCCAAAAATGTGTTAGGTCTAAAATGTGTATTTATGAAAATGAAACAACTTAAACCTGTCAAGTGCTGGTCTCAAGTAATGTGTCTGGTTTTCAACAGAGCCATGATCAGCTCCATGAGGACTTTAGGTTCGGCGATCGAAAGTACCTCGACTACCGCTTAATTCACATTATGAGTGTCTAAATTAATTGATGTGAAATAATCAAACTAATAGAAGTAAAACTGAACAAAAACAGAGAATGTTTATGAA
Organism: Tetrastigma voinierianum; assembly: GCA_016808115.1. Classification (NCBI taxonomy): domain Eukaryota; kingdom Viridiplantae; phylum Streptophyta; class Magnoliopsida; order Vitales; family Vitaceae; genus Tetrastigma; species Tetrastigma voinierianum. Next base: position 40,485 of record JAEQBH010007472.1, on the reverse strand, counting down.
AACTGGATCAATTAACTAAAAATCGGAGAAAAACTACTTAATGAGGAATTAAGGTTGGTTATCTTCAACGATGTTTAGCGGCTCATCCAAATAAGCCCCATGTTGAATTAATTATAAATTGAATCGTCTGTTGATCAGATATGGATCCCACTTTCTGTGTTCCCCCTTGTATTTCTAAAATACTTTTTCTGGTTTTAATCATCACAATATTTTAATAGGCTACCATCAAGTCAAATTAGTCAGTACTACGTACATGCAACTTTCACTTTCTAATGTGTTTCGTGTCAATCTTCTAGTGAAATCCACTGCGCCAGGCCTTCCCAATTCCTAACCCTCTTTAATCCAGGGTTAATTGAGAACTACCATTCACCCACAAACTAGCATTACCTATATTCAAATCTTATGCTTAATCCAAGCTACCAAGGATACCCTAGTAAAGATTTAAAACCCGATTCTTAGCACAAATTGATGGACTAAGATCTTAATAATCTAAAGATCTAACACCAAGCAAAACAAATCAAGAGTAAATCAACCAACCAACTAAAGATTAGACAAATCCAACATCAAATTTGATAACTAACCCTATAAAGTGCTTAGCCTAACATTTCAGCCATCAAAACCCACAAATTCATACATACAAACATAAACTATGAAATTGAAGAATAGACATAAGAACACAAAATAGAGCTAATGGGATACCTTCAATTTTCGGATCCAAGTTGAAATTTCCACTCTATAAGGTTGTATTTCTTAGTAGTTGTCAATTACAAACCAAAATATTCACCAAACATAACTTAATCTAAGAAAATTTGGAATCTAAACCTAAAATGGAACAAAACTCAAAGAGAGAGAGAGAGAGAGAGAGAAACCCTAGAAATGAGAGCCTCAAGTAATTTGGGTGTCTCAACCCTAATCATGTGTGAAAGTTCCTGTAACACACACCTCAAAACTAGGCCAAACATGCTTAAAAATATAAATGAATCCAGGGCCAAATTGTCATCAAGCACTCATTATGCACTATGGTCGCTAATTAATAATCAAAAGAATGTGTAACAAATGCTGGTCAGAAACGTTTATGGTTTCAACTACACTAATGTATGGAAGAAACAATTCCAGGACTTTATTGGCGTAATTTCACACCGAGGTTTGGTCAAAGAAAGTCTTTTTGTGGTCGCCACCATTCAATTTAACAGTTGTTGTGTAGTTTCACCAGACACCGTATTCGTGATTAACAAAATCCTGTGGTCTCCACCACAACTTCATCCTTGCATAAGTCCTTCAAATCTCATCCAAATTGCTTGCTTTTCATCTTTTTTCTTCGTTTCTAGAAAATACACAAATTTAGGAGGTTAGACATGAAAATGAATATAGAAGGTGCCAAGTTAGCATCAAATCATGAAATACTATACTGTTTCATCTAATAAAAGCTAACCTAAAGAAAGCCTAAAGGTAGTAAATACATAAAAACAATGTAATGTACAAAAATATTTTCATTCTTCTCAAACATAGTATTCAGATGTCCTCGCTAAAGCAATAGGGATATTTTCCTTTATTCACAACTGAATAGATGTTAAGCATGTATTTGGTGATTTGTTCATGATAATCATTTGCATTTTACCTTTTAAATCAATAATAAAGAAAATTTCAAGATAGCTTTTCAAAATAATAGAATGACCGTGGTTGAACCTACCTACACTACGCTTCAAGTGTGTGTGCGTAGTCTCCCCTCTCCGGGTCAATTCCCTTGCTTAGATAGAATTAGATGAGTACGAGTGGAATGGAATCTCTCACTCATATGGTGAGTGCTTCTAAGATCTACAGTTTGTTGCACATCACTTCCACTCAATGGTAATACACAACACTTAGGATCAACTAGGTCTTCATCATCTTGTAAACGTATTTGCCTAGGTAAATGCAGTTGTGGTCATTTATGCTTCCATTTCACCCAAAACATACATATTTACTTTTGTTCGCCATTTATCCATCCTTAGCATATCACATTCTTCGGCAGCTTGATCGTCTGCTTTCCCCCCCAAACTTAGCTTTTCAGATCTCAGAATCTCAGAGTCTCCCCAAACTTGCATGATTCTTACTATTTTCACCATTTTTGCAATAAAACCAAGTCTTTAATTCTTTTTCTCATAGCCTTCAAGGTATGGAGTAGTGCAATGCTTGACCTCCTTAAGCTTTATACATACCCTTATCAAGCTTTAGGCTAGTAGCCCCTGCATCAGCTGCCTTTAGGATACTAGAAGGTTTCTAATACCCCTAAGAACTTCTTTACTTCGCTCGCCAAGGTAGGAAGGTCAAAGGTCAAACAACTCCACCTTGTTTTATGCTTTCTTTTTCTATATTTTTCTTCATTTTTCTACTTTTTCTTTCTTTTTCTGCCCCAAGCCTCTTTTGATTTACATTCCTCACTCCCTCACTCTAACCAAACTCCCAACTCAAATTACATGTTTCACAGATATAATCTCGATGTACCTACATGTTGTAGAATATGGGTTTTTTATTGAAGGGCATTCAACAAAAAGGTTCAAGGGGCTCATTCTTGTCTTTTCAAGACATATAAAATGGCTAATATGTTCAAACTGTGTGACTATGAATCAATGCATATGCAAAGTAGCTTAGAAAGGCTCAAACTGATCCAAGGATGGCCTATATCATTTCTAATTGTCGGTTGCCTAGATTTCCGCTCGAGTGATAATTTAACAAGTTCTGCAGTCTTAAGATCACTTGAATGAGATTCACCTAATTATTCTCTAAACCTAGCAGTAATGACCATAAAGGATACATGACTTGTGCTCAGGATAGTACAAACATGTGGTTAAGTCAACAACTACATGGTCAAAACATTAAACTTTACGTTCAACTATCTCTCATTTTCTTCATGTGAAAGAAAGTTCAATCATTTTTCATCACAGGCAACACTTCTTCTTAATACAACCTAACAAAACTAAAAAACAAAAACTTTGAAATTTTTTTGGATTTTTCAAGCTTTTTCAAATTTTTAGGTTAAATTTCTTCAAGAATTATATCCTAAAACATACTATATAGAAGTTCAATAACGCTCATAAACCAGTATCCATTCACATAATCAACATATAAGACATTTTGTTCTGAAGCAAAAACTAAGACAAAAACACAAACTACAATTATCTCATTAAAACAAACAAACACACTAAACAAACTAAAAGCAAATCAAACTAACAACAAACTAAAACATAAGTCTCATAAGTACTGCAAGAAACAAGGATAAAGGAGAAGTAAATGAAAAGTAGGGTCAAACATGCCCCTAAACTCAAAATGAGCAGTGTCCTCAATGCTAAACAAATAAAACAAGTGAACAGAAAACTCCCCTCTCATCAATAGTATAGAAGCTGTCTCAAAACCTCTCTAACTTTGACTCCGACTCCGAGCATGAACATGTCTCATGTGGTGGTGTAGCTATAAGCCATGCAGGAAACTAGAACGGTGGAGGTGGAGGCGGTGGTGAGCCTGATTGTGAGGAGCTAGATCTGTATTGCCTTAGCTAGCTGTGATACTGGCTGTGGAGTTCCCCCTGCCTCATCTGCATTTCTTGTCTTTCAGCTATAGTAGCTAGCCGAGCCATAATTTTTCTGTTTTCATCATGTAGTATGTTTAAGTTGTTCCCACTATAGTCATTAAACTCTTCTATCCATGTCTCCCCTATAACTACCATCCTCTGTGAGATGGTGTCAAGCTCTCTTTGGATAGCTGGTGGTATGGTATCACTATCCTTTTCCTCACTTTTCTCATCTTCTCTTTGGTTATTTTCTCTATTAGCTGGTCATTCTTATTCGCTGTCCTTTCAACTCTGCTCAGCTTATCTCTAATGGCCTGTCTCTTAAAGATTCCATTGCAGTCATACGGGTAGAAGTAGGAGCTCTTGGTCTTCTTTCTATAAGGAAGGAGAGAGGGACTATAGATGGGCACATCTCCTCATCCTCCGCATGCAATTACAACTCCTACTTCTCTACATAGCTGAGTGATTAGTGTGGCGTGAGTGAGTGATCTCCCTACATCTTCCTCCAACATGGACTGATATATTATGTTTCCCACATTGAACTTGTAATTCTCCAATATAGCATACAGCAAAATTGCTCTGTCCTTGTACAAAGTCAAGACATGCTTAGAGGGGATAAGCCTTGAGTTCATGAAGCTTTAGCCTCTTCAATAAGGCTACCCCTCAAAATATCTAGGAGTTCTCCATCTTTCTTTGTCCTCCAACTAGTATTGATAATTGCTACCCTTTCTAGAATCTTGAAATAGTTAGGGCTGTAGAATAATTCCCTATATTCATCACTATCCCTTTTCCAATGTAAATTTCTAGTAATCTATTGATACTGAACTATCAAGGTACCAAAATCCTCATAAAAACTATGAATCCAAATTAACTTTGAGATTTGCATGAAATTCCCTGACTATCGAGGCAATCCCGAGTGGTGGGTGTGCACAAAATTTGGTCCAATGTTTCCTTGAATACATTAACAAGAGATAGTCATGACTACGCTCGTGAAAACCCCTTTCAGGCATGATAGACCAAACCGTAAGGGAATGGAATAGCTTTTCGGCCACTGCTATGAACTTAGTCTGGGTTTTGTGTAAATGAGGAACTTGTAGTCTGTTCAGAGGGTAGTTTTCTCTTCTTAAGGACATGATTTTTCAAAATTCACTTGATGACCTATACTTCACAACTTTACTCTCCAAGCCTAAAATAAAGGCAGTTCAACCAAAAACAAATTCCACTATATTCAAACAACCAAATTTGCATATTCAACCCAAACCAAACACCCAATCCCAACCCAAGATAACATTTAGGTTAGGGTTTACCTTGCCCTAACCTTCAATTGTTCTTAAGGTGGTGGTGAATGCTCCCTTGCGACAATGGATGGTGAGCCTTAGTGGATTCGATGAGGAAGTATGGTTTTTTGTGGATGGTTGTATGAACTAGGGCTTGGGAGAGAGTAGATTGAAAATCGTGTGAGAGAGAGTTAAAGAAATGTCTAAAAAAAATGATGTTAGGGGTTTTACACTTGAAATCGCCGCGTGGTCGCGACCATAAGGTACTTGTGGTCACAACCACACCGCAATAAGGAAATAGTGTTTTAAAATTTTTAGTCATAGATAAGACCGTGGTCACGACCACATAGAGAAGTAAAAACACAGTGGCCTTAAATTTTTCTTCATGGTTGTGACCGTGGTTGCAACCACATTGAGCAATATAAAACACAGGGCAGGACACTTTTGTTCATGGTCGCGACCATACAATGACTTGACATGATAGGGTAGTTAAAGAATGGTTATCGCGACCACACTGAGAACAATTTTTTCACGTAGTCTCAAAAAATACTGCGGGTCATGACTATACCAGAAGTCGCGACCACACCAAGTGACATGTTTTCACAAGGTCTCTATATCGTGGAACGGGTCAAGACATCGGGAACATTCACAAAACAAGGCTTAAAAGCACTTCAGGGTCGCGACCATGTGAAAGCGTGGTCGCAACCATGGATGAAATTTTTTTATTAAGTGCATTTTTTTCCATAATTTTGAAAATTTTAAGATCAAAGCATCTTTTAATTGTCCTTGTATGTGTCCTAACCTATTTCTTTCCCTCAAAATTACTAATTCCTATTGAATCACTCTTTTGGTCACAAGTTATTCTTTTTGTTTCAAAACTCTTGACCCAAATGATATTTTCTCCACTCTACTCATTAAATGCTCCACTCTTACTCTTGGTTGACTTATGAACCTGAAATACAACACACTAAAAAAAACAAACACATGAAACAAGAGGATCCCAAAACAAAAAAAAAAAAAATTGAAAAATAAACAAAAGGGGTAAAATAAAGTGAAAGGAAAGAAGGGATCCTAAAAAGGCTTGGGTTTACTCCCAAGAAGCGATAAGTTTAATGTCGCTAGCTTTACCAAGCTACATCTCGATAGTGCAACTGCTCACAGTGATGATGATTCATAAATCCACGCTCTTATTCACTCAACTACATTACATCAGCTTTGCGAATTCCTTCTCAGAGGTAATGCTTCACTCTTTGACCGTTCACCTTGAATTCTACTCCACTGTCTGATTCAAACCAATCTCACCAAATGGAGTAACGGAGATGACAATATACTCTACTCGTCTATCGATTTCCAAGCCTAAAATGATCCGAGTGTAAAGTTAAACAATAGGACTCTATCACCTTCCTTGAATGTTCTCTGTGTAATACATCGGTCATGCTACTTCTTCTAATTCTTATCCTTGTATAACTTTGCATTGTTATAAGATTCATTTTTGATTGCTTCCAACTCATGGAATTGAAGGAGCCTTTGTTCTCCCACGGATTGGAAGTCAAAATTCAGCTTCTTAATAGCCCAAAATGCTTGATACTCTAACTCAACGGATAAATGACAAGCTTTTTCAAACACAAGCCAATAAGGTGACATTCCAATAGGTACCTTATATGTCGTCCTATATTCCCAAATTGCATCATCTAACCTCATTGCCAAATCTTTTCTATTGTTATTAACCGTATTCTCTAGAATTTTCTTTATTTCTCGGTTAGTAATCTCAGCTTGCCCATTTGACTGGGGGTGGTATGCCAAAGCCTTTTTATGATGGACCTCATACTTAGCCATAAACGCAGAAACACCTTGTTGCATAAATGGGTGCTCTAAAACGGGTCAAAATATTCTTTTGCAAAAACTTAACCACCGCTCTTTTGCATCATTTTTCGCGTTTTATAGCTTTAACTCACTTAGATACATAGTCTAATACTAAATATATATATATATATATATATATATATATATATATATATATATATATATATATATATATATATATATATATATATATATATATATATATATAAATTCGCTTTTCTAAGGTGGAATGGTCTCAGAAATCTATCCTCAAACATCGAATATCTTTAACTTCCAAAGAGTCAGGTAGTGGCATTTCTCATCTCTTTTTCAATATATTTCAAACTCACAGTAATGATCACACTTCTTCACATATTCAAAATGGGCTTCTGAAAAGTGTAGCCAATAAAAATCTAGAATCTAGTATCTTCTACGTTTCCTCAAAGGTCCCATGACTTATAGGAAAAGTGACAATGTGCTAATATGCATGCGTACTCAACCTCTGGAAAACATCTCGTATAACCTGATCCGCACATCTTCGAAACAGTAGAGGATCATCCCATTGATAGCATTTCACATAATGGAGAAATTTCTTCCTTTGCCTTGAGTTGAACTCCAGTGGTAGAACATTGCAAGCTAGGAAATTAACGATATCAACATACCATGGCAAAAAGGTTTCCATTGTCATCATTTGCTCATCAGGAAAATATTCATCAATCTCAATGGATTATTCGGTGTCATTTCCAAATGGGATAGGTGATCAACTACTACATTTTCTACTCCCCGTTTATCATGTATTTCGAAATCAAATCTTGAATGAGCAATACCCGTAATGACAAGCCTAGCATCCTTCTTTTGCATTAAATACCGCAAAGCTGCATGATCAGTGTGAATGATTACTTTCGAGCCAATAATGTAAGGCCTGAATTTGTCACAAGAAAACACAATGGCAAGCATTTCTTTTTATATGGTTTGTGTAGTTCTCTTGGGCCTCATTCAAAATACAGCTCACATAATAAATGGCCCAAAATGTCTTTTTCATGATTACAGCCCCAAAATCGCACTAATAAAGAAAGTCACTGCTGCACACATGTTAATTTCAACGGGAGGCTCCAAATCTCCATGCACACATGATCGGTGCCGAGATAAGCCTCTCTTGATATCTACAAAAGCTAAAGACAATCTTCATCAACATAAATCCAAGGCATCCTTCTCAAGAAGCCTTCAAGACAAGGGTCTTGCATTTTTTGAAAAAGTCTGATAAAATGTCTGTGAGAAACCCGCAGACACAAGGAAAACTCTATCACCCGCTCATTTATAGGCGGCACAAGATTTTTAATAGAATTTTTTTTTTGCTTTATCCACCTCTAAGCCTTCCTTCGATGCCCGGTGACCCAATACAATTCCCTCGCGCACCATAAAATGCCACTTCTCCCAATTCAAAACTAAATTTTTATCTTGACATCTTTCTAGCACAATGTTTAAATTGTGGAGACAGTGAGCAAATGATGTTTCAAATATACTAAGAAATCAGCCCATAAAGATACTCCATGATATCTTCAAACAAGATCAAGAATATCACCCATCATACACCTTTGAAAGGTGGCTAACGCATTACAAAGACTGAACGACATTCTTTTAAAAGCATATGTTCCATAGGGACATGTAAAGGTTGTCTTCTCTTGATCTTTAGGGTTGATTAGGATTTTATTGTACCTCGAATATCCATCTAAAAAACAATAATGGAAATGTCTCGCTAACCAATCAAGCATTTGATCAATTAAGGGTAATGGGAAATGGTCTTTCCTCGTAGCTTTATTCAGCTTATGGTAGTCGATACATACTCTCCATCCTATGACAGTTCCTTTTAATTCTTCACAACTATTATGCCTCCCTTCTTTGTAACTACTTGAATAGGGCTCACGCAAGTGCTGTCTGAAATTGCGTAAATAAAACTAGCATTCAACCACTCAAGAACCTCTTTTTTCACAACATCTTTCATTGTAGGATTTAATCTTCATTGATGCTCAACTATAGGTTTTTCCTCATCTTCCATAAGAATCTTGTGCATGCAAATCGAAGGACTAATTCCCTTTATATCATCTATACACCATGCAAATGCTCCCATATTTCTTTGCAGCACAAGTAGTAACTCTCTCCCCATTTCATCATCTAATTCAGCTTAAATAATAAGTGTTGTTTTCGCCTAAGAATGCATAGCGAAGGTGTGGAGGAAGTTCTTTCAATACTAGCCCATCCGGAGTTTGAGGTTCTTCCTTTACAACCATAGCTTCTTCACTTTCTTCTAAATTCAAATTAGTTTAAGCTAATGTTGGATTTAAGCTACTTGTTCATCTTCCCATTCTTCAACTAAGAGTGAGCAAACAAGACACTTTTCAAGCGGATCTCTATCCATAAACTCATGCATCAACTTGTCCCTTGAAGGTATCAATGAGTCAATTCACATACAGGTAGCTCTATCATCACCAAAAAATTTCAAATTTTGATACAAATTGAATTTGACATGATCATCACCCACTCTTAGAGTTAGTTCTCCATCTTTCACATCTATCAATGCTTGCCACGTTGCTAAAAATGGCCTACCCAAAATTAAGGGTTCTTACTTGTCCTCCTCCATGTCAAGTACGACAAAATCAATTGGGAATATAAATTTATCCACTTTAACTAGCACATCCTCAATAATACCTTGTGGGTAGGTCAGAGAATGATCAACCATTAGGAGTGATAATGCAGTAGAAGTAGGTCCTTCTAAATTCAGTTTCCTAGCCATAGACAAAGACATCCCCTAAGTCACATAGAACTTTCTTGAAGGCATGCTCACCAATTACGCAAGGAATGGTAAAATTACCAAGATCTTTGAGCTTCTCTAGAAGTTTTCTCTTAATGAAGGCACTACAATTTTTAGATAAACTAACTGTCCCTACTATGATCTCTTTCTATAAAATTTGTACTGGGCATTCGAGCTTCAAGGAATCAAAGAATGGTATATTAATTTCTAACTTCTTGAATACATTAAGAAATTTAGTGAATTGCTCATCCATTTTGCCAAATCTTTATGAGTTGTAGTGGTAGTGGTATAAATGGGAGGATTGTCGGGAGAGTCTCCTCTATCATCCACTTTTATCTCCTCTTGAATATTTTCAAAGATCGGGGCCTTCCTTTCATTCTCAACAACATCATTCTTTCCTCAAATTTCGATTTGTTTCTCCATAGCCATAGAATCATCAAGATCTTTTCCGCTCCTAAGAATGATAGCCATACACTCCTTAGGATTTTTCTTAATGTCACTTGGGAAGGACTTTGAAGAGCTTTGTTTTAGGGATTGGGCTATTTTCCCTAATTGAGTTTCTAGATTCTTCACAGTGACATTGGAACTTGATTGATTTGTCTCCATATTCCCCATGCAAGCTCCCATAGTTGACTGGATATTTTCCATATTCTTCATTAAAGTGTCCATAGCAACATGACCATTTTCCACTTGATTCTAGTGGTCATTAGTCTTTCATATCATTAATCACGAAAAGAGCTCATTAAAACCACTGGTTTTGTGTTCCCTTGATAATTTGGAGCTCTCAAGCTTTTTGATTTTTGAAAACCGAGGTGCCATACTTCCATGTTTCACCGCGGCTCATGCGGGAACTATAGCTTTCTGATTCCCCATGTGAAAAGTTCTCATGATTCCTCAATCCCGTGGCAAGGCGGTTGTAAATTGTTGTTTAGCCAAAAGTATGTCCCCGCTTTTCTCACATAGTTCGCTTCTTCCACTTGAATGAGGGATTTGGCCATCACGTCAACGGCTGCATATATGCTATTTCACCAATTGTTAATTTCAGGACAATTTATCTCGGGGTCCGTTGACTACCCGTCAACCCGCGAAAACACTCGTGAATCTGCCGTGATCGACATTTTTCATTTAAAATCTAAGCAGTAGTCTCCTTTCAGACGGAGCTCACCCAAATACAATACCCGCATATCCCGTCCTAAACAAAGGCAATATAATCCAACATATCCAATACATGAGTAATACGCCACTGGGCCACAAACAATACTCAATATACATGGGGCTCAACTATGAACTAACTATATACCCAATAGTTACAAGAGTTAATATGTTTTTACTCTTATACAACATATATCAAACTTATAGAGTTCTAATAATATGTAATCAGAACCAAAGCCAACCTCGCTTTCTTCTAATTTCGCCTCTAGATCTAGTCGCCCTCGCACGCTCCCGTACCAGAAATAATATCCTCGACAGGCGAGCTAATGTCGCAGTGGAATCGCCCCTGGCGGCTACTTCTCCACCTGGCGCAAAGTGCAATGTTCCCAAAATAAACATACATTCAAGCAAATGCATGATCCTACGGAATGTCTACATGACTAACTCCAGATCCCGAGTCCTCACCGACGATCACACTCCGCCTAAGCCTCGGGAGGCGAATATTATGTCTTATCATGACTACCTCCGCGTAAATCGTTGACCATCTCCGATGCTATTTGTTTATCGCCCTCCGATGTATATCAATCACCGCCTCCGACAATTGGATATTTTAAGTATGAACTACCCTCCGATCATTTAGTTTTAGACAACCCGAACCATTTTCTGCACTGCCTCACACTAACTCCTATAACAGATGTTCCAAGAGATATTAATGACAGACATGCATTTCCAATACAATCTAATCACATGCAAATATAAACATGCACATATCCACATAATATCCAATCACACAATCATGTCATGTAATTATCATTTCATACATCAAAATTACCTACTAAGCATCGATCAAACACGAGCAATTTAGCTTTAAATCACTCCTCGACCAAACATATTTTCACAAAAATATTTTTGAGAATCGCTTTCGGGAATAGTAAAACCCTAGGTTAATGCCTTTCAAAGATAAATTATCTAGCTCACTTAGTGAACCCGGTTTCACCCGCCATTTCCGCTCAAACAAACCCATACATGATTTATAGAACACTTCATCACACATTTAACCCAAATATCCCCAGAACGATACTCTGGCCGTTCGTGGGTCTCAATCCAAGCATTTCGATTCCAAGGTTGAACTAATCAAACGCTGCTCAAGGCCTCAACCAACCGAAACATTTACATGGTATTTCCTAACTAAGAATAAACCCAAGTAGGGAGAAACCCTCACTCGAGTCGGAGGAAACCCATAAACTGCACCCACGTCGCTTCTTCCCTCTCTCACGCAAAGGCCCTTCGTCCCGAAGATTGTCGACTGGCCGATCGCTTCAGATTAGAGAAGGTTCTTCTCTCTAAATTTAATCAAATCGACTACTGACCAAAATCCTTCCCCGCTTTTTTCTTTCATTTGAGAAGACATTATTCCTATTTTGTCTTCTAGTTGACTTAAACAAATCCTGTATCGCCTATTATTTCCCCTTCATTTCTGACATTCAAAGACTATCTCTACCGCCCATTTCCATTTCACTATGCCACTTACGGCACTGAAAGTACGTGTTATATGTGACTTCGTCACATCAAAATCATTTTATGGCACTAACCGCGATGCTCAGAACGGTCAACTCCGACCGGCTCGAATTCTAATAAATGTTACGTGCTACCAGATTACGACGATTCCAACTGGAAACTGGCCACATCCGAGATCTAAAGAATAAATTCTATTTTTTAAATCGAAATAACAATTTTGTAATCGAATTATGATTTTCGCTCTTTTTCCGTAAATCGAATTTCTGTGGTCTTACATTCTCCTCCTTGCGAATTTAGTCATGAAATTCGACAACTTATCATCTACATGCATCCAACGCGCACTCTATCATGATGTAAAATGTCATTTAAATCTTAAATGACTAAACCAAGTACCTTCATCCCTAAATAAGAGGTGGGATAGTGGCCCGCATCGTGTCCTCGCGCTCCCACGCACTCCTCCCACCCATAAAGGCCTCCATAAGACTTCACTAGCCCCACTGGGCTCAAGGCCTCAAACCTTATCACGGCTATCAACACTGACACCGGGTCCTCCTCGAAGGTTCCATCCGTGTCAACCTTAATCCTTCCCCAATCCACCACAATGAAATGGATCCGGGAGTATATTTCCTGAGTAATGGAGAGGTGAAATACACGCGACACTGACATGCCAGGCGAACACCAACCTGGGTGACGCTACAGTTGTCATCCTCCGAAAGTATCTCGAAGGCCCAATGAATCTCGCGATAAATTTTCCCACGCCGGCCGCCCGACCACTCCTCTTAAATCACCTTCAAGGAAACGTGATCATCAACCTCGAACTCTAAGGGTCGACGTCGCATCCGCATAATTTTCCGCCGCCTGAGCCGTGAGAAGACGCCATCATCAAGCCCACCTTCCGCAGGTGTTCATCGATCAGACCAATGATGGAGCTCTTCCTACTCCTACTTACCCAACTTAACTGATTCATGCCTCCCATACAACGCTCAAATGGTGCCATATCCAAAGATACTCGCATGGTAACCGTTGTCAGAGCGACTCCACTAAGGGCAAATGCCCTCCCAACCGGCCTCTTATGATCCAGACGATGCTCATAAAGATGTCCTCTAATACCAGATAGTCCTCTCAGACCGACCATCTATCTGAGGGTAACGTCAGACTTATAAATACCGCAGGCCCATACCTTTGGAAACTCTTCTAAAATTATGTCAGAACTCAGTCCCTATCCGACACTATGGATACTGGTAACCCATGTAGCCGGACTATCTCTCTGAATGTATAACTGGTAGAATCTCTCCAAGGCGAAGGTCATCCGCACCGCCAGAGGTAAAATGTGCCGATTTCGCGGAGCTCTGGCCCACTACTCACCCATACAACAATATGCTTCGTCGCATCCGTGGCAAGTGGGTCACAAAGTCCATCGTGGACGGCTCCCACTTCCACCAGCCACCTCCAATGGTCAAGTAGTCCCATTAGCCCCGTGCTCGCCAACTCGCTGACATGGACATCGTCGAACAAAGTCCCCACGTAGTTCTTCATCCCGCTCCAATAATACCGACGACTAAGATCCCGTATACATCTTCAATTCGATGCACAACAAATCGAGCAATGAAACTCCCGAATCTCCTCAAACCCATTAACCCGGGGAACCACTCACCCGTCCCCTCTATATCGAAGACTACCATCAATGGGAATGGGCCCCAGCTCTCGCATCCGTGACTGACCGCATTCTGGCCCCCGATGGACGTTTACTCACACCGCTGGCCTCCGCCACTGACTAATCATCCCCGTCGCCACAGATTATCAAACCTCATACCTTATCTGCTTTCACGCATCAGAACAAACCACCACGTTTCAGCATCCACTCCCAGAAGTTATAATGATTAACCTTTTCCCTGCGATCATCACTGCGGTGATTCGAACATCATGTCGTTCACGCATGGTGGAATGCAAAACGAAGTCATAATCCCCACAAGAACTCATCCGGTCCAAAACGCCCGCGATTCAGTCCCGCTACGTGAAAATATCATACTTCGACTTTTACTACCGAAAGTACACCTCGAACTCCTTCGCCAGAGCATGGCGCCTAAATCTTCAAGGCGAAGACTACGGCCACCAACTCCAGATTTCGTGTGGGGGTATTCGCCGTGGATTCTTCAACTGACGAGAACTGCTACTACCTTCCGGATCGCTTTCAAAACACATCCCAATCTCGCCCTGAGGCATAACAATACACCGTGCACCCCCGGTCCCCGTCCGATCCATCGCGACTGGAGTCGGCGGTGCCCCCTTCAACTCCCCGGAATGCCTCCGCACGTCATCCCACTCATCACCGCCGACCTTCTGTAGCCCAGACCGACACTCGACAGCCAACACCACGTGTCCTTAAAAATCTCACCTCGCAAGCCGTAACCGCACCCTACCGACCCCGCGCATACCGATGGTCTCACCAACCAGGAAACGATCCTCAAGTGATACTCATGCTCCCACTGGATCGGGAGTAAATCAAGATGTCATCCACGGATCACTACGACAAACCGATCTAAATGTGGTCGGGAATATCCTATGCATGAGATCCATGAATGCCGCCGGTGCATTCACAATCCAAAGGGCATCAACAATCGCAAACTCAAAGTGCCCATAACGGGGTCCTAAACGCCGCCTTGGGATATCCTCAGATCCCTAACTCACCCGATGGTAACCAGCAGGAAGGTCTATCTCGAGTAGACTCGCGCCCTCTCAACCGATCAAACAAATCGTCAATCCGCACGGGTATCGACTGATCGCAACTCTGGCTCAACTGGCCGCATAGTTGGCACGGCTGGCTCTGGCTCTTCTTCGCAAACGTGAACCTGAGCGCCCCATGGTGAAGTGCTCTGCCTATGGAACCCTTTGTCCAAGAACTCCCCGTAATCGACTGGTCTCGTAACTCAACGGCAAGCACGGCGTGAGTCATGTAGATAAAGGGTACCGTGTCAGAATCTCAATACCAAGTCTACATCCAGATGTGAGGTAGTCCAGTAGTTTCATCTCGGAAAATGATCCACATACTCGCACACACTACTCGAGGTAGATCTAAGTCCTGTCTCTCCTCGCTCTTCTAAGGTAAGGCTCACTAAAGCAACTGCCTAATCGTCCCCGACACTTGACCTCATCGTCTCGGGGCAAATGCGGCGTCGCCTCCTCAAATACCACACGAGTACCGTCCCGCATACAAGCAGAATCCTCCTACGCCACAATCGATAACAACCCTATAAGCCGCCGCCCAACTGACCCCGTGATGACATCGAACTCGACATGTCCATGATCCTCAGTCCACTATGAGCAGAGTCCCCGAGATCTCCAACAAGAACCTCGACATATCATCCCTACTCGTCTCTACTCCCCTAGGAGAGAACTCACATGGTTAAAGAGTTCCTCTAAGGTTCAACTCTAAGTATAACTCGATCACAACTGATGCAAAGAATGAATGAATGCTAAGCACCGTAATCAATAACACTCTAAATTTCATGTGCGCCGTGATAGTAAAACGTATTCGCATAACCGGCCGACCGCCGACTCGCCAAATAAGGGTAGGATCGCGCACACGCCCCCACCCGATGTTCACGGGTTCTGCGGCCTGGCCCTCGCCTTTACCCATACTCGCCTCGCCCGCCTGAATGCGCCCGTAGCTCGAATCGTAGAGATCGGCCTTCACCACTGCGCTATGGAGGAACGCATTTTGGCACTCTCGTCTTCCGCTATCGACCGGACCGTGGTTGCCCCAAAACCCCGATCCCTCGCTTCGGGCAATCTCGCCTCATGTGTGTCCAAGTCGCCGACAATGGCAAGACACCATCCGCCCCACTCGCGATCGCGACTTGACCGCCCTCGGGCCTGAATGGCACTTGGAACCTCGCTGTGGAATCCAGAAGCTCTCTCGCCTTTTCCCTCGAATCGAAGAAGATTGATCGTCTTCCTCTTACCATTAATCACTTGCATCCCGAATGCTCCAGCACCTCCATTTCTCTATGGTCGTGGTCGCCCCAACCATGGAATCCATTCAGGTGAAGTCCTACATCCCGGCCCGAATGGACAACTTCACCATTTCAAACAGTCCTAATCCCAGCCGGGCCAGGTCACGTGATCATCAACAAATCGTATAGTTTCCTGAACCTTAGTCACATAATCCATCATAGTCATCGCCCTCGCTTCACTAGGAACTCCCGAGCTCTTCGCAATCTCTCGAGTACCTCACCCATGAACACTCAAACTCGCCCATGTCATCGTCTCTAGGTCTCTAGAGGTTCTCACCATTTCCTTCCATACTCGGGCCTTACCCTCTAGTCGAACGCAGCCTAGTCTAATCCTGCCGCGCCGAGGTAATCTAACACCTTTCGATCTCGCATGAACCAATGGTCTACCACCATCGGATCTCCTATGAATGCACCTGAGGATACGCCCTAAACCTCTAGAGGTTACTAGGGATCTTCCCGTTTCACCGCTATACCACTGCGGCGATACACCGGCCGCAGAACACCTACACCAACAGTACCGTTAATCAAATACCGGCGGTCAATAAATGTCGATGGTGCTCGACCGCTCCCCGCGGACGCCCCCTTCACGCCCTTGTTCCTCTACTAGCCATTTACACGTTAATGGTGGATCAAATTAATGTAAGATTCTAAGGCTCAAACACTCGAGACACTATTCATATACCGAAAAAATTTTCACATACTACGTCAATGCCTTCATAGTAATTGCAATATAAATATCTTATATTTTAAATCATACACAAGAAAATTTTTTAAAAATTTTGTACTCTTTTTTTTTTTTACCCTGTGAACAGTGCTCATGAACAGTGTCCATGAACAGTGTCCAAACAAGGGTTCAAACAAAGGTAATCAAGCCACAGTACAGGTTGCGTACGCCAAGACACCTAACTCCAGTCGCACAAGACATCGCAGTAGTGCCCGTCGTATGATGTCACAAGACGCCGATCGGCCGCATTGGCGTAATCGTCGCGACACACCTAGGCAGCCTTTCTCGTGTCACGACCTCAAACCCCGTGTCGCAACACCAACCGACCCTACCGAAGGCCCAGGGTCGCGACATCGTGGCCCAGGGTCGAACTCCGACGCCTTCACTTTTACCTGTGCCGTGTGTCGCAACGGAAATTCAGTCGCGACCCTCTTGAGATTATTCTATGTCGCGACATCAATTTCATGTCGCCGACCTTGTTTCTACCACAAGAGATTCCAGGTCGCGACACCAAAAAATCCGTGTCGCGACCTCCCCACTGTTCCCATGTCGCGACCTCAAAAATGATGTCGACCAAGCCCGTACCTCAGCCAAGTCGTGACTCAAACCAGTCGCGACCAGCCTCTCGCTTTCCCCATAGAATGCCCTTTGTCGAATTCAAAACCTTATCGCGACGCCTAAACCTCCTGGGCTTCGCCAATCGCCAAAGTCGCGATTCACTTCGGGTCATGCACTTGCTAACCTCGCATTCGTGTCGCGACCAAAACATTTTCTTCCACAGTCATACCATGAATTTCATGTCATGACCCAGACCCTTGTCCTATCCCCACCCATGTCGCGACATCCAAAAGGATGTCGCGACACCAACTCCTCCGCCAGTCGCGATGCCAAAACGATGTCGCGGACCAATTGCTCGCTCCAGTCGCTTTGCCCAGCCTCGGAATGACGCCGCTATCGTAGCACCATCGCTGGTACGCCGGCCTCGCCTCTCTGCACACCGGTAACTCGCTTACACGCACTCGTAACCAGGTCGCGGACCCAAGAGCCGGAAATCGCGCGAGCCATTCCAGCCGCCTTACACAAATTTTTTTCAAAGCCTCCAAGAGCTTTCCCCGCTTACCTCAGATGCGTAGTCTAACCCATTGCTATTTACCACTGTAATTTAAGGAAGTTAAACTTTAATTTTTTTTTCATCAAGAAAGATTCCTTGCTACTTCATACATGCAGTAACTTGAATACTGCATCCATACAACAAAAAAAAAATTTATTAAAATTTTATTTTGTCATTCAATAAACCAAATAAATTGATTAAAAATTTATTTCCATTTATTACTTTTTGTTCAGCTTGGGTAACAATCGTAAACTCCTAACGCTTTTTCCAACACCTCATGCTGCTTTTCCTACGTGCTACCCCTAAGCACACAAACAATTTATCAAATCACACAAAACACACCAAACACATGCATGCAGTGTCCTAGTTTTGCCCCGTGATTTCCTAGGTAATCTCTACCTAAACTCAACATCGAACCAATAACCTAGTGGTGATGTTCCCACACCTCAAAGACTATGGCCTAAGCTCCAAATCCCCTCGCTTCCCAGTAGCCATATACCTAAGCTCGATACCAGTCGTGACACCGATCCTGGGGGTCCGTTGACTACCCGTCAACCCGCGGAAACACTCGTGAATGTCGGGTGACCCGACATTTTTCACGAAAATCGGGCAGAGTCTCCTTTGTACGGGGAGCTCTACCCAAATACAATACCTGCATATCCTGTCCCAAACAGTGCAATATAATCCAATATATCCAATCACATGAGCATACGCCACTCAGTCTCCATAAACAATACTCAATATGCATACCAACTATAATCCAACTATATACCCAATAGTTACAAGAGTTAATATGTTTTACTCTTATACAACATATATCAAACTTATGGGAAGTTCTAATATTAGGAATCAAACCAAAAGCCACAACTCGACTTTCTTCTAATTTTCTCGCCTCAGACGAGCCGTCCCCCGCACGCTCCCCCGTAATTCGTAAAAATAATATCCTCGACGGTGAGCTATCGGCTGAGCTGAATCCGCCCAAGTGGGGCTACTTCACCTAAGTGCAAGGCAATGTTTCGTGAAATAAACATACATTCAAGCAATGTGATGATCCCACGGAATGTCTACATGACCAACTCGCATCCCGAGTCCTCACCGACTTCCATCACACCTCCGCCTAAGCCTCGTATGAGAATATTATGTTCTATTGGTGGACTACCCTTCTCGATGTTATAAATTGTGGACCATCTCCGAGTTGTTATATTTTAGTGGACTACTCCTCCGATGTATAATACCGCCGTGCCTCCGCATTGATGTTGTATGTGGACTACCCTCCGATGTATATCAATTCGGGGTCGTCTCTCGACAATTGATATTTTAAGTATGAACTACCCCTCCGACATGGTTTGCATAACCCTCCGAACCATTTTCTGCATTTGTCTCTACGCATCTAACTCCCATAGTCCTAGGAAGTTCCAGTGCATATGGAATGCATGTATGCCATTTCCAATATAGTCTAATCACATGCAAATATGTAAACATGCACATATCCACATAATATCCAATCACACAATCATGTCATGTAATTATCATTTCATACATCAAAATTAGCTCACTTGGGCTAATGATCAAACACGAGCAATCTCACTTGAATCACTCGACCAAACACATATTTTCACAAAAATATATTTTTGAGAACACTGCTGAATAGTAAAAACCCTAGGTTACCGTTCTTTCAAAGAGCAATTATCTGCCTCACTTAGTAACCCGTTTCACTACCATTTTCGCCACAAACAAACCAATACATGATTTATGTAACACTTCATCACACATTGAACCCAAATAAATTCGGTAACACCCGATATCTGGCCGTTCGTGGGTCTCAATTCAAGCATTTCGATTCCGTTTGAACCGATCAAACCTACTGCTCAAGGCCTCAACCAATCGAAACATTTACATGGTACTTAACCGAAGAATAAAACCTGCTAGGAGAAACCCTACTCCTCGTAGCTCGAGGAAACTCCCAAATTCGTACTCCACGCTCAAGCCCCCTCTCCTCGCAGCCAGCTTCTCCTTCGTTCCGAAGACTCCGACCGGCCTGACGTCAGAGCCGTAGAGAGAAGCTGCTCCTTCTCTCTCTAAATTCTAATCAAATCGGCCACCGGACCAAAAATCCCTTCCCCTAATGCTTTCTTTTCATTCGGGAGAAGACAATTCACTATTCCTATTTTGTTTTCAATGACTTAAACAAATCCCAAAATGTCTATTATCCTCATTTCCCAAGGACATTCCACCATCTCTAAATAAATTCATTTCCATCATTTCTTACTCATGCCACTTATGGCATCCTGAAAGACGCTGTTATACACTTCATCGATTCGAAAATTATTTAATAAGACCAACAAATGATGCATCGTGAACGTGTCACCCCAATTATTCTGGCCTACCAACGGACGCGCGTTAGCTAGATTTCTCGCGAGACGATTCCAATGGTGAACCGCTTTCATCATCCTATCTAGAGAATAAATTCCGGATTTTTTAATCAAATAACAATTGTAATCAAAATTACGATTTTTTCCATTTTTCCAGAAATTGGAATTTCTGCCTTACACCTGAGTTTGTTGATTCACGCTTTTCTAGAGCCTTGAAATTGGCTTCTAATGAAGACACTTATATCCATCTCCAAATGTCTCCTATTTCTAACACTTCTATGAAGGTGTTTGATAATTATTTTCATGCACTCCTCAAACAACTTACTGCTTCTTCGCAATTTTTATTGTAATCGATCTATAAGTCAAAAAAAAGTGATCTACCAATGCTCTTGTCAAATAATTAAGACCATTTTAGAAGGTTCCACTGTTAATCTTAGCTCATAACTGTTGCGGGGCATTTTCTCAATAATTTCTAAATCTATTCAAGCGTTATATAATGTCTCTTGGTCACCTTGCCGAAACTGTGTAATTTCCACCTTGAGTTGTGAAGTGAGTTGGGGTGAAAAGAATTTCATCAAGAAAACTTCAACCAATTCTCTCCATCTGTTGCTGCACTCGGCATCAATCAGAACCGACTCGCTTTGCTGTCCCTCAGGAGAGCATGGAAAAGGCTTCAACCCTAATCACATCGTGGTCAACCCTATTCATCTTAATTGTCCTACACAACTCCAAAAATTTGGCAGCCTACTTGGATCCTCTCTAAGATTTCCCAATCATGGTTACTGGACCATCAATTAAAGGTGTTTCAACTCAAAATTGTTCGCATCAATGGATTGGTGTCGAATCCATGAATAATTCTTATTTCAACAATGGCCTCAACACTCCAATGATCTTCGCTTCTCACATTCCATGCATTTCATTCTGATTCGAATGGCCCTCAATCGTATTCATCACTGCTCGCTTCTTCCATTCTCATTATCGCCTTGACATTTCTTAACTTTAACAAAGTTCTTTCAATTTCTCGGATCAAACAACAATAACCTCGGCGACCTTCTCAGCACAAAAATGTGTTCCCCGAAATCACCAAATTACAACTTAAAACAAAAACAAGATAAAAAACAACTAATCAAAATAAGAGAATAAAACAACTAAAGGAATGTTCACAAAAAAAAAAAAAATATTCTTTTTCTCAAACTAGTACTCTACTCCTTTGCTAGAATATCAATCCAACATCAAATATAAGTAAATTCCCGACAACGACACCAAAAACTTGTTAGGTTATTGGCTTAAACCAAAAAATGCATTAGGTTTAAAATGTATTATAAGAATGAAACAACCCTAAATCGCAGTGCATGGATCTAAAGTAATAAAATGATTTTCAATTATAGACAAGATTGTTCAGGGATTTTAGGTTTTCAAGGGGATTGAGTACCCGACTATAAGCAATTCACTATACGAATGCTAAATGGAGTTGATGTTATCAAACAATGAGTAAAGAAGAAGCGGCCCAGACAAAAAAAAAAAAGAACGTTTTATGAAAACTGGAGCAATTGATTAAAAATTGGAGAACAACTACTTAATGAGGAATTAGGGTTGGTTATCGTGAATGATGTTTAGTGATTCATACAAATAAGGCCCGAGTTGAATTAATTATAAATTGAATTAGTCCAAGGACTCGGTACAAGGATCCCACTTTTGTGTTCCCCCTTGTATTTTTCGCATTATCCACCTATTCACAGTTATGTTCTTCTAAGTCGATAATGCGATACTTTTTGAAGGCAATTTTTCCTCAAGAGCTCTATTGGTCACAGTTATGTTCTTACAATAGAGCTACCCGGACTAAGTTCAAATTGGTCAGTGTTACATACATGCAATCCTCACTTAATGTGTTTGGTGTCTTCTCCTAGTGAAATCCACTTAGTACTAGGCCTTACTAATTCCCAAGCCTCTTTAACTAGGTTAATTAGCACCCCGATTAATTAATTCACCTTAAGGAAACTTGGGTTCAAAATTTTAGGGCTTAATCTAGTGTCACCAAGGATACCCTAGTAAAAGATGCGAAAACCCGATTCTGGAAGCACACATTAATCAACCAAGATCTTAATAATCCAAAGATCTAACACCAAACAAAACAAATCGAGTGTAAATTAGCAACCAACTAAAAGATTAGACAAATCCAATATCAAATCTAATAACTAACCACTATAAAGTGCTTAGCAACTTTTCGACCATCAAAACCCACACATTCATGTTGATTACAAACATAAAAAGCTACGAAATTAAGAAGGAGAATGAGAAAGAAATACAAAACAAAGTTTAAGCGCAGATAACTTTAATCTCTGGATCCAAGCTAAAATTTCCACTATGGGTTGTATTTCTCAGCAATCTTCAATTACAAACCAAATTTCACCAAACAGAACATAATCTAAGAAAGTCTAGAATCTAAACCTAAAATGGAATAAAATTCAAAGAGAGAGAAACCCTAGAAATGAGGCCTCACACACAAAAGTTCAAACCCTAATCATGTGTGAAAGTTCCTTAAATATCTTTCTCCAAAACTACGCTAACACGGAGCTAAAAATAGAAATAAACCCCAAGTTAAATCGTTTGCATGATTGGAGCCACAAGTGCCTTATGGTCCGCGACCACACTACGATAACGAGTGGCGCTAAAGGTCGCGACCACAGAGATGTATGAAGAAGCAGTTCCTCACGGGATTTCTTTATGTTCGTGGCGCTTTGCGAAAGGTTTGTTGAAAGAAAGTATTTTGTGGTCACGACCACACTGAATAGTTGTTGTGCAGTTTCCAACTTGCATTGACCTATGGTCGTGATCATAAATCCTATGGTCACGACCACAGTGAATAGTCTCGTTTTCTTCTTTTCTGGAAAATACATACATTTAGGAGGTTAGACATGAAAATGAATAGAAAGGGTGCTAGGTTAACATCAAAATCATGAAATATACAATGTTTTTTTGCCCTAATAAAAGCTAACCTAAAGCATACCAAATAGAGTGCAACGAAAAAAATAACAATTTTTAAACCCTGACGAGGATCCTCTTTGATCATCAAAAGTAGGAACAAACCATGTCGTATGGTATTTAGAAGATCATACCTTTTAATCAGGTGGCACCTTGCTTAAAGAAGATCCGGCGAAATGACATCTTGAGTGTAGATCTGGCTTTCAAAGTGTTCTAAGGATAGGAACACCTGCAAGATGATCCCGCACGAAGGTTGGAGAAGAAAACCTAAAGGAGATTGCTAAGGCTTTTATCTACGTTGCTATCCAAGATCAAACCTTTTAAGAGGAGGCCAGAGGAGAAGAGAGAAAATGTTCTCTCTTCTTCATAGTGTGAATGACAGCTCTTGCGTTAGGGTCCAGATGTGTGGCTTAAATATAAGCCAAACACATGGAGGAAAGAACCATAGTGCCCCTCATTAAGGTTAGGGGTTGCATACATGCATCCTTATGCATATAGTGTGCTTCCTCATGGGCTTTGGAAGGCCCAACAATGTGAGCCCAATGACCCATGGTCATCCCGAATGACCTCAGATCTTTGTCCTATATGGATCAAATCCTTAAAAGCATTCTTGTTCGGTGGATCTCATCAATTACTTATTTCTTAACATGGATCGTCGAGACCATTTGTTCCTTCTTGAGCTTTCTAAGTGTGTGACCCACTAGGTTTTTCGGTTATGTTGGCCCTTGAATCAACCATTTACGATTCAAGAAAGTCGAAGATATCGACCACATCACCCGACCTTTGAAGTGGTTGAAAGATTGAGGTTTATTTGTGAACATTCCATATACAATATATTGTGCGATACTATCCTTTAAACTCCATTACTATACCGACTTGGTTCGAGCATGGACTATGCATGCATAAAGCTAAATGAACTAGCCTAAGTGTATTTATCTTGTCTCGAATCCGTTACTCATAAAACATACTTGAAGACTCTTGCTTGAACATGTTTACTACGGCCGGAGATTCAATGTGATCATAAGATTGCCTAGGGTATACCCTCCTTCTATCGGGAGTGGTGAATCCTTTATTGGCTACTCAATTACCTTCAAATACCTCGACTATACCCGATCATCATTCTCTTGATACCTCTCTTGAAGCGCGAGGATAGAAGTAGAAACATAGAATGTATTGAGATGCCATTGGGCACCTCAAATTACAAGTATACTTGCACCATTATTATGATGAGACTATCATTGATGTTTGACTAGATAATCCATATGATTGTCCGTAGCGGGTCTGATGAACTGGCTACTCTTTATGAGCATCACATGTCTACTCTAATCATCCGCGATGGTTACGGTTTATGAGATCATATGCTTGATGAAATCGAGGAGTACGACACATGCTAGTCTTTCCAGATCAACAATGTCATTCTTGTTGACTTATGATAGGGATGGTTTAGATAGTATGTAATTACATAATAGAATCTCATTATCATGAAAGTCTAATCACTTGATTTCCTTTATGCTATGTATGTAATGTATCAAGGACTTTATTAATTTGATTTAAGATCGCTATCAATTCATATATTAAAATAAACATCAAATAAGTAGAAAATGCATTTATTATAAATGAATATAAGACATCTGATAAGTGCTAAAGATGTTGGCCTTTAGAGGCACTTCTCTAATCTCCACTTGATCTAAAAAGCCAATCACCTTTGTATCTAATAACATGGCGAGTATGTGAGTGAAACTTCTTTAAGGAAGTGGCCCTAGTCAAAAGGACCAACAATGTTCTTATTAATTCAGGCACTCTCTATGGGTTAGAATCCACCTACCCGATGATTTCTATAATCGGGTGGTAACGTCTGAATACGTGTTTGGATCTTACGATGAATTGATGGTTCCAATAACAGCTTATAGTAAACTCAAATGACCATCATAGCTATCAGAACACTGACAAACAATCTTCAGGCACGCTTCAGGACTACGAGACGAAGACCGCCCGGCTCGGCGGCACCGCTGGCAGCGCAAAGGGGCCAAATGCCGAAACCACTTGCTGAACGGCCGAATCCAGCGGATTGCGCCTGTTTAGGAACTTTCAACTGGGCCAGCCGCCGGCCCGATCGCCGAACGCTGGAACGGTTGAGATTACGCTCTTTAAGAGCCGGAAGGCGGCATCGCGCGCCGAGAAGAGATCGCCATCTGGCTCTAACCATCAGGCCTGAGTCCTTCTCGGATGCCGAACCATTGCTGCGTCACCGACCGACGCACGGGACGAGCGTCATTGCTCGACACTCGAAACGCCGCGATCGCCAGTGTCGTGCGTATCAACAAGCTCGCCGGTCGGCTCCGAACAAAGCGGCGAGAACAAACTGGTGTGTCTTTCCCCAACTCGCGGCGGGGCGCGGACGACCCGACTCGCGACTCCATAACAATGAAAGACGATTCGCTGCTGGATCCGTGCTGAAGCCTGCTGCGCTCTTCACGCATCTGCTCGAACCGCGAGAACAGCTTTGACACCTTGAATCCATCTTTATCAAATCTTAATCTGAGATCTGGGTTTGCTTCCCTCTGAGGTCTTTCGCGGAGGAACAGACTCAATATCAAATTTTAACAGACAACAAAGCCAGGATGCTCATTTTTCCCCATAAAATGTTCTGTATCTACCGCCTGACTGCAGGGCTTGCAGCTGCTTCCCGCAACCGCTTCTTACTCGCACGGCTTCGTCACGGTACGAGAAACCAGGCTCTTTTCGGCCTCTCATCAAATCTAAGTATTCCAACTTCCTCAGATGTAAGCACCAATCCATAAATGAGTTTTGAAACCACCTTTCTAATATCTGGCTTGAATGTAAAACTTAGTTGTTCCTGCCATTCCGATGAACCAGTAAGGAAGTCATCTTCCTCATTTCCGTATCTCATAATGGCTTGTGGCGACGTAGCTGAGGTATCACTGTATTTTGGCACAGCTACGAGGGCTAAAGATAAAGATAACCGAGTAACTCACCGTAACGACGGCGCTTCCCAGCCCACGAAGCCTGGGTTTTGGAAGATAACGACTTGCTTACGCTGGATGCTGCTGCTGCGAAGAACCGCTTTTCTGGTTTTCATTCCCTTTTGGGGTGGGCGACCCGGAAATATCCATACTGGTTTTTGCATTCCACTTAAGAATCATTTCTGACACCATGGTTCAGCTTTCGCTGTAGATCCTGAACATGGATGTTCTTTGCCGGTGAAGCGACTCATGGCGCTCTGCCGCCGGGCAAAGCTGTAAACCATTCGCGTCGAAAGATCGCCGCTCTCGCGGACAATTTTTCGCCTCGCGCGATCCTGCCGGCGCTCAGCACTTTTGAAGGGATCGACCGCTATTTCATCTCATGGGAGATCATCAACCTCAGGAGTTCCAGGAGACCATTACATCTGCGGCTTGCTCTTAAACTGTGAAACCGACAGCCTCTGATGCTCTACCGAAAGATATGAGTTAAATGAAACCTTTTGCTCTAAGAATTATAGGTGTCTCCATTATTTCACTGGATCATACAAACAGACACTTACAGCTCGAAATAGCAGCTTCCTGGTTTGGCAACTGCTCCGCCTTCGCAAAGATAAGACAGCCCCGTACTTTCGCCTTGAGAAAGACTCAAGTTTTGACCTCCACTCTTCTACTTTGGGCCTCCAACTTAACTTTTACGTGGGACTTTACATTTAGAATCTCAAACTCAGTCTGACGCAACCTAAAGTGCAGAGATACATGTGCTAAATCGATGACTTCCACCATGTCGCAAAGGTTCGGTTTATTCTTTTAGCCCGAACCATTGTGTTGTGTGGTGTGTAGGTGGAATCCGTGGGATTATCCCATGATCTCTGAAAATCCTAGAAACTCTTGGCTTAAGCTCACCACCTCGTCGAATCTAATTGTTTTCATACTCTCAGTTGTTTCTCCCTTGATTCTAAATGCTTTGAACTTCTCAAAGCCTTGATTGTACTTCATAAGATACAAGTACCCATAAGTGAAAAGTCATCGATAAAGGTAATGAAATTGGATAAAACCACCTCTCACATGTGGACATCGGGACCGCATACATATGTATATTAGAGTCCCAAGGCCACTTGCACATTACCCTTTCCCTCGAAAACTAAGTCATCTTACCCCAATAAACAAGATTCGCATGTCATATGATTGAAAATCACATGACCACTAGTTCCACTCTTGGCCATGGCTTTTAGTCATGTGTCTCTCATTTGCTATGGCGAGGTGGGCTTGATACCATAAATATGAAGCTTTCACATTATCTTGTTTTAATCGTTTGTTGTCATGGACAATTAATATTGGATTAGACATATCTAGTATGTATATACCATTTCATAGTGTACCAAAAGCATAGAATACATCATTTAACATAATAGAACAACTATTGTTGTTGAATGTTAAATGAAATCCTTTCTTATTCAAAATAGCAAGCCAAAACAATATTCTTTATTTAAATGCGATACATAATAGCAAATGCCTCGAAGATAAATGAGTCACTAGAGTATCAAAATATAAGTCTCATTGAAGCGGCTCAACTATTATCCATTTCGACTCCGCAAATCCGACTCTCCTTGTTAAAACCTCTTTGTTCCTTAGTCATGCATTAAATTTTCAAATGCAGACCCTAGCCTGACATCCAATACCCATTGATTATTAATGGAAGCATTATTAACCTCGATAATAAATATACTGAAGTAGAGAGGGCTTCAAATGCGCCTTCTTAAAGGACCCAAATAAACGCATTCCCTTTTGTGACCATTTTAGCCATAATGGAAACAAGTGCCTTTTGGTGTTGTCTCCTTTGAGCTTTTACTTCTTAGCCACACCTCATAGCTTTAGTGGATATCCCTTTCCTTTGTTCTTAGAGTCTTCTTATAAACTTCAAGAAGAGATAGTAGTTGTACCTTCCCTTGAAAGAGAAGCTTATAAAACAATTCTCTTAGATAACAGACTATGGTATAGAGATCCATATCCTCATACTGCTTCTAAAGCTATGGTGACATGGATGCGAGCATGATGTACCCTACCATTTCTTTGTCATCTATGTGCTTGAATCGCCCTGTGATTATGATATTAGGATTAGGGATGGCGCATCGAAATAAATTTAACCTCTCACGCAGAGCTTCTTCTAAAATTCTTAACCGGTTCGAAAGTTAGGATCGATCAATTTTTTGTTATCAAGAATGGATAGTAGGTTCACTTTTATAGACATGATGTTGATTCTAGTAACCTATATGCAATAAGAGGTATTATTAGATTGTACTTAAAATACAGATTATTACAAGTTTAATAAACGTATTATGGCTCCCACTATTTATTAAGGATATGGCCGAATCACTTATGGGCCCAGGGAACTAGTGATTCTCCTAGTTGGTGATCTTATCGATCTTACCTTAATGGCGGTTTGACAGTCTGCTAGTTAGTGAGGAATCAGAAACACAGTATCAAAACTCCACAAGAATGTGGATTAGTAAATCACGAGAGCTAAAGATGAAAGCTTGAAGTGGCTTGTGAAGGAATTAGACCGACAAAGAAAGTTCAAAAGTTGATGCATGAGCTTCTCTGACAAACTTTAGGGTGATCTTGGTGTATTGAAGGTAAAGTTTGGGGTTTGACAGCGAAAGCATGGTATATTTACTAAATCAAGTATTACGAGTCTTTGATGCCTATTATTTTGATTTGAAGTTGTTTATTTTAGAAAGATTTGTTCTCCATATTAGTGAAACAATATCCCGAGACTTTAAGCTATTGATAAATTAATTATTTCATTCAATTCATAAATCCAAAAATCATAAAAATCACATTTGGCTTTTGTTTTGATTTCTTTTAGGCATAGAGAATAAAAAACCCATCTCGTGGATGACCTTAGAGCCACTATAACTATGTAGTTTAGGTTACCACTAGTTAGGTCATTATAGGAATTCTGGTACTGATCTAAACATTGCAGTCCAGATGAAGAATCAACATGCTATGGTGGAAGAGAGGAAAGGCTCCATTGGGCTTACACTCTGTGGCTAGTATCAAAACTTGAAATGCATTCCGAATGTTTTCTTGCTGAATAAGGTTGAAGGTCCTAGAAGTGGTTTGGGAGAGGATAGAAGGTTTAGGTTAGATAATTAGAACACTTAGCTAGTTTTTCATAATGAATTTTGATTGCTTGAGTCTATGTTTTCCACATCTTTTTGTTAAAAATTTGATTGTCATTGTCTCTTCTTATCTTCTGGTTAATTTTCTATAAAGCCTTTGAAAGTTTTTATTATGTTATAATTAAATGTGAAGTATTTGACTGTGAAGCTTTGAGAAAGATTACGATATCACTTTAGTTTTATTAATTGATGTCGAATGATATGAGAAAAAATATGTATTTGCACGTTGCATGTCTAACCTCATAATATTGAAGTGTTGCTTTTATCATTGCTTGTGATTTATATTTGCTTGTAGGATTGGAAGAAAACAGGGGACAACCTGAGACATCTTGAAGAAGCTTAGTATTTATCCATGAGTGAGAATCAGTTTTCAATAGATATAGGGAAGTGGGTTTTTGAGCAAAGATATTTAATCAGTACAAGTCCTCAAACATGGAAACCTGTCACTTAGATTGATTCGATTAGGTTCTCCATTTTAAATTACTTACTTTTCTCATTTGAAGTTGAAAATGAAATATTTCTTATAATGCAATGTGAAAAATGTGAAAGGACACCATTGAATTTAGTTAATTATACTTCTGAGCATTAAAGAGAAGGTAGACCAAGAAATATTCTGAAACCTCAATTGGAATGGGATAGACATGAAGATGAAGCTAGTGAGAATACATGTATTGAATTTTTAATGGCATTAGCACAAACGAATTCTAAAGGATTGCTACTTGCAGATCGACTTAGGAGGTACAGGGCATACTCTAAATTTGCAGGAGACTGTGTTTCCAAAGTACCTAAAACTGAAGTGATGATCTCTATGTCTAAGATCCTTGAAGTGAGAGAATATGAAAACTCCTAGAGAGTTTCATACTAAATTGATGGACATTGCATTCTAAGGTTTTTATTTTTGTAAATCAATTCCTAACTCTATAGTCATGTAAAATTTTGAGATTTCAAAGTTTAGATCCAGAAGTGACCGTCATTGAAGAGCCCAATGAATAAAAGATAGATGAACCTATACTTCTCTCCTAACATATGAGAAAACCCTTGAGCACCTAGGAAAGGACCAATGCATGCTCATAATTGACTTTTTTTTTTTTTTTAAATTCTCTACTTTGATCTTATATTCTATATATATAAAAGCGTGAATAATCGTGTATGACAATTTTTTTTCTTTTTGCAATTTTTTCCGGTTTCGCCCATGGCTTGTCTATGTATTTAGTAGGGGAGGGCATGGTTTGGTTAACCGAACCATGACATAAAATAAAAACCGACCATCGATTTTTGGTTTGTTATTTATATAAACAAAAAACCTAACCATTAATATGGTTAACCAAATCTTAGGTTAACCATTAATTCGGTTAATCATATATTGTTTTTTAAGTTATATAATTAAAAATAGATTTACAAATTTCTATAATCAACACCTGTCTTTTTAAAGTCATAACAATTATTATAAATACAATAAAAAAAATGTAAAAGAAAAAAAGGAATACAATCTATTCATTTACAATCGCATGACACTTATGTGCATTTATAATACACATTTTTATAATACATCCTGAAAATAATATATGAAACATATGAGATTGAACAAATTTTAATGCAATTTTTATTCAACCACTTGTTTTAAAAACTATAATAGAAAAAGAAACTAATATAAAAATCCTTACATACTTTGATTTGGAGGAAAATATAGTAAAAACTTGAGAATTAGGGAAAAGAAAAATAAAATCGAGTGGATAGAGTGGGAAGGTCATAAGCTAATACAATTTGGAAACCTATTTTTATATATATGAATTTTTTATGTTTCAATTGGTTCTTGAAACCATGGTTTTTTGTATTTTGCCGTCGAAAGATAAAACTGAAACCTTAGGATTTGTATAAAACAAAAACTAAGAAAGCAGACTCACTGATCGATTAACCTATTTTTCGGTTTAAGTTTTCCATCGATTTGACACAGGGTTTTGCCCACTTTGTATTTCTGGTATTGTGATCCACCTGAGGTAGAACAATGTCCATGTCTCCCTTACTGTGCAAAACTGCCGTCAATTTCAGTGGAAACCAAATTGTGTCAGTTGGACCGGAAAATTAGCCGTTTAAGAATTAATGAAACCAAATCCCTTAAGAAGAAAAGCGAACCATAAATGATCGTCACAAACAACACTATGTCAGCCACTAATCAAGTGAAGAGCTCCGCTCGACACACGGGCCTGGAAAAGAAAAAGCTAAGGCATCAGACTTAGTAGAGTTAGGTTCACCATATTATTGCTCCATGGCTGATTGCCAGTAGAAATTAAACCCTTAAAACAGAAGACCTAACTAGGAATTGATCTTTGCAACATCCTGTGTCAATTAGCCAATCAAGTGAACCTCCTCAGAGCAAACACAAAGGAAAATGGATTAAGATCGGAGTTGTTAAATTAAGGGTTTCTTGGGTTGTAAAATATATGCCCGAATGATGGAGCTCAATGCCACACTTGAAACGAAGATAATTATAAGAACTTGAAAGAAAAATAGAAAAGGAGAATGGCGATCTCTCAAGTCTCATATTGGAGGTTGTATCAGGTCAGCGTGAAGGAGATGTGTCGCATCGTGCACATCACGATAACTCATATATGCCATGGCGTGAAGGAAGGTGGTGTTGTTGTTGTCGTCCTCATGTTGTCCAGAAGCACATCCAAAACGTCATCCCTCGCGCATCTCCATATTCACTTCCCCACCAACTTTCTATGTAGCTTTTCTATTCCATTTTATTTATTTTTTCTTTCCTATGGGTTTTTATTCATTTTATTATTTGTGCATTTCATTTGTTGTTTCCAAATCCAGTTCCATTTTCACTAATCTTCAATTTTAATTCATTACTCATTATTAATCTTCATTTTTTTAATTCATGTATGTCTTTTCAAACTTATTAGCAAAGCTATTCTTTTATTATTTTGGCCTATCAAATTTGCAACTTCAATTTACCAAATGTCATATTTCAGTTTTTCTACTTGCAGGGTTATCTTACGTTTTTGGAAAAATACATTTGTCTACCTATAGGGTCAATATTCTCAAATTTGTAACTCTAATTTTCCGAATATCACATCCTAGTTTTTGGAAAAACAATTTTTTCTGCTTACACGTCCATCTTAGTTTTTAAAAACCGAAAATTTTCTACCTACAAAGTCAAAGTTCTCAAATTTATAAATCCAATTGTCCGAATGTCACATCTTAGTTTTTGGGGATACAAATTTTTCTACTAATAGGTGTTTATTAATTTTGAAATGTGAAAACAAAATTTTCTACATTCAGGTCAAAGTTCTCAAATTTGTAACTCCAATTGTCCGAATATCACATCTTAGTTTTTGGTAAAACAAAATTTTCTACCTATTGGTCAAAGTTCTCAAATTTGTAACTCAATTGTCAAATGTACATCATAGTTTTTGGAATTTAATTTTCTACTAATGGGTGTTAGTAATTTTTAAATTGTGAACTATATATATATATATATATATATATATATATATATATATATATATATATATATATATATATATATATATATATATGTGTGTGTGTGTGTACATTACATATGTTATATAAAGTTATTTAAGAGTAAAAGTAATTAAAATAAGATTGTCAGACTTATGGGTATTAATATAAAATATGAATTATCTTAGTTTTTGAAATAAAATTTTCCTAGGGTCAAAGTTCTCAAATTTATAACTCCAATTGTCAATGTACATCTTAGTTTTGGAGATGCAAATTTTCTACTTATAGGTGTTGACAATTTTCATGTGGAAAAACAAAATTTTCTATAGGGTCAAAAGTTCTCAAATTTGTAACTCAAATTGCCCGAATGTCACATCTTGAAATTTTTGGAAAACTCAAGAATGCACCTATAGGTCAAAGTTCTCAAATTTGTAACTCAATTGTCGAATGTTACATCTCAGTTTTTAAGATACAAAATTTTTGTACTAATAGGTGTTAGTAATTTTCGTATTGGCCTATATATATAATAATAATTACATGTGTTATATAAAGTTATTTTAAGGTAAAGCTACCTGATTAAATAAAATTTGTAAGACTTATGGGTATTAATATAAAGTATGGATCATCTTAGTTTTGGAAAAAGCCAAATTTTCTATTTTACATCATCACTGATTTTGAAAATCAAATTTTCAAAACTTCAGGTCAAAGTTTCCCTGAAATTTATAACCAATTGTCCGAATGTCACATCTGGTTTACGAATTTAATTTTTCTGCAATAGGTGTTGGTAGCAATTTCGTGTGTGGAAAAACCATAATTTTCTTACAGAGATTAAAAGTTTCTCAAATTTATAACTCCAATTATCCGAATGTCACATCTTAGTTTGGAGAAGCGAGCTACCTACATGTCAAAAGTTCTCAAATTTCTAACACCAATCACACTGTTATTATATAATTTATTTTTTGAGTAAAGCCTAATTAAATAAGGTTGTAAGGTTTATGAGTATTAATATAAAGTATGAATCATTATATGTGTGTGGAAGTATGTTTTCTCATAATTTCCAATACTCATGATGGGTGAGAGTGGAAATATGTGAGATTGTGTTTTTGCTGATTTTGCTTTATAGAACATAAAAGCACGGGAATTGATGAATGCGGGCGTGCTAGAAAATGAGTATTTTCAAAGCCAGCTGGCAAAATCTAACTTATGCTCTAGTGAAAATGATTCTGTTCATGGTTCTCTAGATCTAAGTGGAAAATGCTTTGAAAATGGATTGTTTAGAAAAATTTGGGGAGAGAAAAACTATCGGTTACCTTGAAAGATATAAACTCAGTGTAGAATAGACTGAAAATGAAATACTTAAAAAAACTTAGTAGATTCTTAAGGGAAAAAACATGTAACTACTAAACTAAAGATATGGAAAGTACAACTAATGAACTAGTAGAAACACAGAATAATATTGCCATAAATGCTCTATTATTTTGATATTGGAGTTGATGTTGATTGATTTATCGGTCCCTTGTATATATTAGAGTCTTCATTTTTATGACATTCTTGAATAACTACCCAAACCTTCTCGATGTGCTCAAATAACTCTGCTCTAAAGATCTTGTTCTCAAAGTCATTTATCACAACGTCTTCTCAGTCATTTATCCATATAATAAGCGCGCTTTCCGTTCTACACATGTCATGAAACGGGTTGGAAGAAAAGATCTCTCTTTAACACAAGTCCTTGCTATCTGTTGTGACTTTGACCGATTAAACAATTCCATAAATGTCGCCGTCCCTTCTAGGTTGATTATCATGGGTGCGACCTTTCTGAACTAGGTTGAAGCTTGGTTTGGGCTTGATATCTTATCCATTGACACATTCCACTACCTTTTGGGCCAAAAAAATTGTTTAATACTTGTTTGACCCAAGCAATGTGTACAGTGTCAGCACCACAGCCTTCACAATCTTGCCCATGTGCCATGTTTATGTTTCATTTGTCAAGTTTCCTCTCCCCATAACATAGGCAAATCATTACTGATCTGATTTGCGGGATATCAAAAATAATAGTTAGTTCAGTTGAAAAGATCAACATTCGTATTCCATGTTCTAAACTATTTGTCTATATTGTGTTACCATATCGGGTTCAGGATTGGCAAGTTCATAAGAAGAAATCTTCGGTTTAAATTAAACAACCCTCCATATTCTCTTCTCATTATTTCTTTCTGTTCATGAGCCATTCTTGACCGAAAATTCCTAAGTTGTTGGTGAGAAGGCGTTGCAAACTACTGAATCGTATCACTTTTATCTCGAAGGGAAATCATAGCTCCTCAAGCTGGCATGAGGCGATTGTGTCAACACCCGACTTCGAGAAGGTGTCCTGTTCCACTCTGCCAGCAAGAGATTTTATACAAAGCTGAGTGTCACATTGTAATATTTTGGAGTTCAACCTTCAGGGATGAATTGTGAAATCATAAATTCTGACTTGGAATTGTTATTACTGAGCAAGGAGTAAATATAATTGATCAAATGGACATGAAGGGCATAAGCTAAAGTGCATCTATAAGTATAATAATATGGTGATTTCAAATAACAAAGAAGATCAGGACTTAATTCAGGGAAACATGAGATTATAAGGCCATGAGACAAACAAAAATCATTTGTTCTCTCATTTGTTCTAGAACCCAACCGTGGAGAGAGGAGAAGAAGGGAGAAAGAAGAAGGAGGAAGACAGAAGGAAAGAAAGGAAAAGGAGAAGGAGAATAGGTATGTTTCGCACCAAATCATGTGTATTTTGGTTTAGTTTGGTATGGAGAATTGATTGTAACTTAGTCTAGGATTTGGGAGAGATCATCCTAACCTAGAATTCTTGAGTTTTTGTCGGAAAAACCTTAATTAATGCAAATAACATGAATCCATCTATATTACCTCTATGATTTTTATGAAGAATTAGAGCATGGATTATGGATTGAATTTTTAGGATTTTCTACCTAGGTTTCAGTTATATGAGTTCAATCACCAATTGAAAGGTTGTGGGTAGTTTTTGGATAATTCCATGTGTTGAGTGTAGTGTATGAAATAGAGAGGTGTATGAAGAAGATTTGTACCAAAGATCTGAAAGTAACACACCACAAGGCAAAAACCACGAAGTAGTGAATTACAGGCTTAGGTGGGTGGTACCACCATCTGAGAAGTCGAATTAGTACGTGTGCCCGATGAGTATTATCAGGTACCTATAAAAAAAAAAAAAAAAACCGGTTTGGTACCGAGTATTTTAAATAGAGTGGTACGGTACCCTGTCCAAATGCCCTAGTGCCTTTCATTTTATAATTAAGCCCAGTCCATTATCGTTAGTACTTCAGGAACCTTACTAAATAGTTAAGAAGACAAGAAAGAAAATTGAACTCAAAAGAAAAAGCCTGCAGAAATTACCTTAGCTTGAAACCCAAGTGAGTATGAGTAAATGTTAGGGACTCTAGGGAGTCTATGATCGTTAAGTTTATACGATCGTGGCGATTAATGTGTTCGCCGTGTTGTTTGGAGTGTGTAGGCTAAAAACTTAAGGCGGAAGTTGTGGAATTGTGCTCCAGTTTAGTAAGAGAAAAAAGTTAGATCATAACCTATTTTTATCTTGTGTATTATTATTACAAACTCACCTGGTGTTTAATGGAACAGATGTTGTTCATGGCTCTATGTTCAAAACAAGCAATGAGATTCGCGACAAACAAAATGGTTTTGATTTAAATATCCATGTGAAAAGAAAATAAGTAATGGTTTTGATGTATTCAAGCCTTTTTACAAAGCGAAACAATAATGGGTTTGAATTGTAAAACCATATTTCAAAGAAACAAGCAAGCATGACAAAAGTCATTTTTATCGCGTTTCTTAAAAATCTCACTAGTCTTAATAAACTTTGCTACCAGTCAGGTATTAGCCAATCTTAACTGATGGTGCAGAATATCATTCGTGGCCACAGTTGCAATTAAATGAGCTTAGTTCATCAAATCGCATTTGAGGGCGGAGCTCGTACTGGGTATATAGGGTTGAGCTCTTCAAATTATGGTGATGGGGCCCAGGTCGGTTCGCACCTGTGCAGGAAGGTGACGTGGGCGAAGGCCCTTCCACACAGGTGATCGGATGGTCCTTCTGTGACCACGGTGATCGATGCCTGAGCTCCCGTATTCCTTTAGGGGTACAATGGCGGAAAGGCCTCCTAGTGGTTGATGATTTATAAAGAGTTTTATCTGAGTTTTGAAAGAATATGCTGGTACCAGTTCCGACTGGCTCCACGTTTAGATTGCAAAAACAACGGTTTGTTGAATCAGTTTTATTTCAAAACAAGCGGTTGAGCGATACGATGTTTATGAAAAGTTTGCAAACTTTTTTAAAGCTAGGTAAAAACAAACAGCAAGAAATTTTGAATAGTTTATAAACTTTCAACAATAAACATAAAAAGTTTGGAAACTTTTAAGAAAGCAGTAAAGCAAGCAGCGAGGAGAAACCTGGAAAATAGCTTGTAAAAGAGAGTTTTATAGTTTTGAGATGTTTTCAAAAAAAGCCAACATTTTAGAAAGCATACACTCACTGAGCTCGTTTAGCTCCTTTATTTTCTGTTTAAAAACTATTTTCGAAG
Organism: Tetrastigma voinierianum; assembly: GCA_016808115.1. Lineage (NCBI taxonomy): Eukaryota > Viridiplantae > Streptophyta > Magnoliopsida > Vitales > Vitaceae > Tetrastigma > Tetrastigma voinierianum. The sequence continues at coordinate 2,886 of JAEQBH010007472.1, read as the reverse complement.
TAAATTACTTTAGACGATGGGCGAATTAGTTCTCTCGACATTAATATCTCCAATTGTTTGTATTATAATAATCTCTTAGCAGAAAATTCTTTGAAATTGTATAATTTGGTATATGTATACTTTTTTGTGTGTTATGAAAATGTGGAGTTTGAGAGCTCTTTTGAAAGATAATGTAATCATTGTTATACATATTTAAAATAGTGTAAATTGTGTATCACGAGTTTGAACATATCTTCTCAGAAGCGATATATCTGAAGTTTACCCAAATCATAGGTTGAAAAGAAAAAAAAAAAAAAAAAAATTTACCAGAAGTTCAACAAGCGACGGCTTGGCCATAATTCTAAGTGATTATGCGTGCGGTGGTACTGGCGAGATGGTCAGCACCGCCTTTTCTTGGAAGATGGAAGGTCATCGGTTCGGGCGATGTCGCGAGATGGCGTTAATGGCCTCCGCCGATTCTCTTCTAGCCGGTCTGATTTTTTAGCCATCTTCCTGGTTTGTTTCTTACCGCGATGATAGATATCTCCCTTTTGTTGAAGTGTTTAAGTGAATGTTTCCATTTGATCTCTAATCCCATAAATCAAGATTTTCCGATTTCAAAACTAAGAAGTCTTTTGGGTTTTGAAACTTCAAATCTTGTTCTTCAACCAAGTCACGTAATCAAATGAATTATCCTCTTTCACTTTTCCAGAGCTCAAAGCCACTGACTTCTTGATACCGAAAAGTCTTTCAAAATCAAAGCCCTTTTCTGTTTTAAGAACTCTAAAACCCTTGCTCTCAGAAAAAAGTCTTTACAAAATAAAGAAAGACCTTTTTGCGTTTTTATCCAAATCCTTTGTTCTTTGTAAAAGTCTTTAAAAAAAATTGAAAACAGTTTAGTTTCTTTACAGTTTCTGACTTTCTTTGTTGTGTAGATCTTGATATCTGCAATTCTATGATCTTTTTTGCCTCCTTATACTAGTAAGAAGCATCGCAAAGGTAACTTCTCAAACTTTACTGATGGACATGAGAATCTTGACTTGCTTGGAGAATATAGGTTGGGTCATGCATACCTAGTATTTTTTAAATTTTCTCATATGTCTTTAACATATATTTGCAGACAAAGGCCTGTTATAAATTTTGAAAAATTCCCTGAAAAAAAAAAAAACCCATCTGTTAATCTCTTTCAACATTCCACCATCCCTGATTTCATCTTGGTTTCACTTGTCTGAGTTTACTTCATTCTAACATAAAGCGTCTTCCGCAAAGGTAAAGGCATTCCCTTATAATTTCTCCAACCATCTTCATTCTTCTTTTTTACCCTTGGCTTATTGATCACTATTTCTCTGTTCGAGTGTCTGCCATCCTTCTCACATTTGAATTTCGGATTCTGTATATATTGAAGATGACTCTTCTGTCTCTGACTGCACCTCATCACGTTGCCATAGATACTTCTTGGAAAAGAACTTCGAACTATAATACGATGTGATGCTAAACACTCAAGGTGCCCTTTACCAGCATCAAGGTCTTATGTTTTTCCGCGTTTGTTTTATATTTAAAACTTAATTTTCTGTTTGAATCTAGGTTGGTGATTATGGTGTACTTACGGTGCAATTGAGTAAAGATAAGCTTTTGGAAGCGGTGAGCGGCGGGCGTTATTCTTGAAGGTCGCGATGGCGAAGCGTTCGTCACGATCACGTGCGTGGCGTCCGCGATCTGACGTTCGGTCAACTACGAGGTCAACAAGCGACAGCGTCGCGTCGATCTGAAGTGCTGTTTCTCATCATTTAAAAAGAAAGCGGTGCGAAAGGAAGTATTATCGGGCGTGCGAACTGGGCGATTAATGGTATAACGACTTCCGAAGAATATTCCGTGATTTAATATTGTTTCCCATTTGCAGCAATCGGTGATGTTTTGATTAATACATTTCTTATTCCGATGTATTTTGATCATATCTGGGGTGTTGTTGAACCTGTCACATGTTCATGGATTAAGGTGGTAATTTCTTCTGTTTGTTTTATAAAATTTGTTTTCTGCTTTCTCATCTAGTCTAATTATATGATATAGAAGCAACATTAGCATAATATCCAAATCAAGTTGAGGAGGAATTCGAGGGTTGTCCGGGATCTGAGTAGAGCAACCTTGATTAGATTGTTAATGAATATTAGATCTGAAGGTGGCATTTGAGGCAAGAGTATTTAAAGAAAGCGTTTGAATCAGGTTGGGATGAGATATACTCAATTCTATTCTGAGACCAGCGAGATCTATACCTCGAGAGGATTATCTAATAAATAAGATCCCACACCGCCATCAACAAATTATAAATACATTGAATAACATCTTTAAGAAATAATCATGAGAAGGTGATGGAGACATAACCTAGTCTTCAATACCCATTAATTCATTAGAATCAATAACCCAGTGAAATTCACACACTAGATCTCTTTCTTACAATACAATTGTTGAATGTTAATAAAAGCAACATCTTTGTATTTTACTTTCTGTCCCCGCCTGAATCGATATCACGTACCATTGTTTTTCTCTATTCTGCCGGTGTGTGCATAGCACATGAAAAGTATATTTTCCATCACGTTTCGGCTGTCAATTTTAGGCGCGCGTTCTTTGAGACGAGGTTTAAGATTGATATAGAATAAAGCAATTAGATATTATAAGAATTACTATTTTATTTGTTTTTACAAGTCTTTGGTAATTGGTCTTGTTGTTTCATGTGTGATTGCAGGTACAGATTTCGGTGAGTACCATACAAGACAGATCAGGGTGTTATATCTTCACCCAGATCGACTGAGAAAGGCTTTACAGAACCACAGCGAGAGCAGGCCCGAAACGGATCATTTGCGCCCTGCGACAGTGGTGAAAAATGAAGAAGCGGGATCTTAACATTGAGCA